>JAVDBV010050839.1:0-10611 GCA_032619315.1 Piper longum
GTCAGTAACGAATGTTACTGACGGTTTTCTTATAATATATGTAGGTCTCGCAAATCCTGTATCGACTTCGGCGGAAGGACAGATAAATGCTACAAACTTGAGCTCAACATAAGATTTAATTCTTTGCATTTATTTATATTTGATGTATTGTGATTTTTATTTAACAATGTCTTCCATTCTCATGACACCAAGAGGGTTATTTCGATCTATTTTATGGATCGAGTCTCACTGACTAATAATATTAAACATGTCTCGACTCGATCGTAACATTTCTGATTCGGTTCTTAAGTGAACCGAAATCGGGGTGTTACATAAATGGTCCGAATTAAAAGGGTTGCGATAAAACCGTTACTTAAGTCGTCCTATGATATAAAGCAACCCACCTATCAGATAAGTTTAAAAAAGGAATTAACTCATAAACGAACCTATTCTCCAAGCTACATGTAATCTACCATTGAGCTCGAACCATGCGCCTTTAAACAAACCCAACTCAACATCTAATACAATCTATATGATGTATGAATGGGAATACGTGAGTAAATGAGATAAGATTAATTTAAATCAATTGTTATATGTATTTGCATATTACAATAGATGAATAAACATTTGACATGAATTAATGAAAAGAACTATAACAAGATAATAGTGCAAGAGTTACCATAATAAAAAATTTAACCAAACTGTAGTTATACAAGATCAAGGTTCCAAATCTGGTCAAAAGTTATCGGCTTTTACCAAATGTTTAAAAAAAAGAATTAAATAATAATATACTCAAAAGAATAATGGCTCATCGTAGATTCGACAACAAAAATATGTACTTCAAAGTATAGTTGTTGTACGGGTACCTTGGAGTGCAACCAACTTCGATGGCAAATTTTTGCGGACTTCGTCAGACAACAATAATAGAAAAAAACATCAAAAGGTTGAAAGATGATAATAATATGACTTAGGATTCAGGGTAAAAATATGTGATTATAATGACAAAGTTTTTATAGAAAATGACAAGGCAAGGAAGTGAAAACGCAATGAATCTTGGCATAGGGATTTGAAGAGGTGTACATGAATGCAAGTACAATTAATAGACACGACCCATCATGTGGTATGGTATATTAATGTGACATGACTCATGACATCTTTATGATTCTAATTAAATTATACTTATAAACTTTTATGACTAAAGAAAACTTTAAATTTGTATGAAGTCAAACTGGTCACATATATAAAATAAAAGACTATCAGGAATTAGTGTGACAGCAAGCCAAAGGTCATATTAATTTAGGTATTTGATAACATCTTGACACTAAATGCATAATTAAAACACCTCCCCCCCCTCCCCATAACAACCATTCTAACTTGTAAATGACATTATTAACTACTTACTAAAACAAAATGCATGCTAAACAAAACCACTCTGATAGGCGCCCACATGAGCGGCAACTTTCCAAACAAAGGCACGATCAACACCTACTCTCTCTGCAGCCGAGAGCCAAAAGTCAAACCAAACCAAATTAAACCAAAAGGCAAACTGAATCAAACCAAAGGCCATATCAAACTAAACAACAAATAGAATCCTAAGTTAAAGGCCACGGATTTTACGGAAATCTTCGTGAATGATTGTTTAGTATTTGGAAGTACCTTCAACCAATGCTTAGAAACTCTAAATAAAAGTTCTGCTGAGATGTGAAAGTTCCAACCTAGATTTGAATTAGAAAAAATATCACTGCAATGGTAACATAAGGAGTTGTACTTGAGCAAAGAGTTTCAAGTAAATGCGTGGAGGTTCACAAAGTGAAAATAGAGGTAATTGTAAAGTTATCACCACCAATTAATGTCAAGGGAGTAGGAAGCTTTCTAGGCCATGCTGGATTCTACGAGAGGTTCATAGAAGACTTTTCAAAAATTGCAAAACCACGTTGCAATTTATTGGAAAAAGATGCAGCCTTCAAATTTGATGAAGCTTGTCATGAAGCATTCAGTAAAGTGAAGGCAAAGCTCATTACAACCCCCATTATTGCTTCACCAGTCTGGTCACAACCATTTGACTTAATTGTGATGCAGATAATTATGTCATTAGTGTAGTCTTCGATCAATGCACCGACAAGGTTTTCTATACCATCTACAATGCAAGCAAAATATTGAATAAAAGCCAAATAAATTACACTACTACATATAAGGATATGTTGGCTATAATATATGTTGTGGACAAATTCAGACCATATTTCATGGGCACCCAAGTGATAGTTTACACAAACTATTCATCTTTAAAATATCTATTGTAAAATAAGAAAGCCAAGCCAAGGCACATCAACTAGGTGTCACTACCGCAAGAATTTGTTCCACAAGTAAGATATAAAAATGGTTCTAAGAATGTAGCAGTCGATCACTTGTTCAAACTAGTGAATAAAAAGAATGAAGCCAACTCATTGCCAATTCAAGAAAGCTTTCCATATGAGCAAGTTTTTCATGAAAGGACATCTAACTACCATGGTTTGTAGATTATGTCAATTTTTTCGTTGGTCAAGTTCTTCCCTTAAATATTTTACCACAATGGAGAAGAAATTTATTAAGAAAAGTTAATCATTATTTTTTGGATGAGTTATATCTGTTTAGATATGTAGTGGCCAGATAATTAGAAGATGTGTCACAAAAAAAGTATGTTGGATATTCTATATCATTGTCATTCATGAGAATATGGAGGTTATTTTGGAAGTCAAAGGACAACTATGAAATTTTTCCGATTAGGGTTCTATTGGTCAACCCTTTTCAAAGATGCTAACTCTTTTGTCAATAAGCAATGTGATAGGTGCCGAAGAAATGGAAACATATCAAGGAGTTAAAAGATGCCCTTGCAAGGAATCCTTGAAGTAGAGTTTTTTGACGTATGGGGTATTGACTTCAAGGGACCGTTTTTGTCATCCAACAACAACCTATACATACTTGTAGTAGTTGATTATGTATCAAAGTGGGTAGGGTACAACCATTCCTAACCAATGATGTAAAGGTCGTTATAAGATTCTTGAAGAACATTTTCACAAGATTTGGCCCACGGGTTATCATCAATGACGAAAGATCACACTTCTGCAATAAATCCTTTGAAACCTTGCTCGCTAAATATGGAGTCAAACATAAAGTTCCAATATTATATCAAATACAAACAAGTGGACAAGTAGAAATTTATAAGTGTGAAATCAAGAGAATTTAAGAGAAGGTTGTAAGTTCATACAGAAAGGATTGGTCATTAAAATTGAAAAATGCATTATGGGCTTACATAATAGCTTTCAAAACAGAAATCAGAACGTTCCTCTATAGACTAGTCTTTTGAAAGATATGCCATCTTTCAAGATAGAGCACAAAGTATATTGGGTCATCTAGAGATTAAACTTTAATGCTAGGGCAAGTTAAGAGAAAAGAATATTACAATTGAATGAACTGGATGAGCTTAGACTCAATGCATATGAGAATGCCAAATTGTATAAAGAGAGAACTAAGGTATGGCATCACATTCATATTATGGCCAAACACTTCAAGGTAGGACATCAGGTCTTGCTTTACAATTCTTGGTTGAGGTTTATTTCGGGAAAGCTTAAGTCTAGATGGTCTGGACCATAAACTGTGACGTGTATTTTCCCATGGTGTCATAGAAATCAAGAATGAGAAAAGTAAAAATCAATTCAAATTCAATGGCCAAAGGCTCAACCACTATCATGGAGGAGAGGTGACGCAATTTACATCACCCATCATACCAATCTCAGAGTAACCGGAACTTGGTCAAGCTAATGACGGTAAACTAGTGCTTCTTGGGAGGCAAGACAACATGTTATCTTGCAAAACAAAAAAAAAAGTTGACATTTTCTTTCATGATAGACCACCCCAAAACTGATCGTGGCAATTAGAAGGAGAGAACCAAACCAAACCAAGCTCTAAAAAGCTAACATTTCTAGATGGCCGGTATGTTTTGATCTTTTGTGTACGAAGGAGTCGATGCATATGTCTAGTCTAACTGCGAGTATGAATAATTTTGTGAATCTATACATTTGAATCACTATCATTGTTGCATACAATTTTCTGTCATCACAAATAAATGAAGTGTATCAAGATCACATTTGGTTTTGATGATGTTATTTTTCAAGTGGCTAGGTTCATTATTTAAGATAGGATGGTCCGCAAGAAACAAGATGGTACCAAGACATTTGCCCTTGCAGTGGAACCTACCAGCTTGTAGCCTACGGGATCTCTGACAAAGCTCAGGTAGATGAAATCATAATCCGAAGAATGGAACCATGGAAGCAAGAAAAAAATATGTCAAGTTTGGGTGGGAGTTATGAAGTAAAAGAGAGGAATCCCCATTAGCCACTTTACCAATAGAAAGGGATACAAAACAACCAGCAATCATATCATTTCTCATAAAGTTACCAATGAGAAAGGGGACTGAAAAGACACATAGAAGTCCCAAGGAGCAAGAACAAAAGGAAAAGTATGACGTGAGAAAGCTATTGCCTAGCAAATCAACCAAGGCCACACCAAGTAGTCTCATTCCTGAGGAACCATTTAACTCTATAGGAAAAGAGGATTCCTTAGCCCAAGTCAAAACATGGGAGAAAGGAGCAAAGAAGAAATCGAGCAAAATTAAAAAGTCCAAAAACAAGTGGAAGCTGGCCAAGTTGAAGAAACCAAGTGCAAGGGCATCATTGAAGGATCAAAGCCAAAAGGAAAGGAGAAGGCAAAGAAGACTGAAAAGAAAGAAAAGGAGAATCATAATAAGAAGAAGAAAATGAAGAAGAGGAAGACTAAAATAGAACAGTTCAACATGACAACAACAAAGAAGACAAGAACAAGAAGTAAAGTGACAAATGAGAGTCGTCAAGCCCCCGCAGAAAAATCCAAACCAATAGATACACAAGTGAAAGAAAAAGGGGAAGTTGGAAAGCATGCGGAGATGCCACCAAGAAAAAAGATGTTGGCAACGAAATCAAAGGCACAAATAGTCTCCATCACCTGCTCACTACCCAATTGTCTCCACCAAGGCGTAGAAGCGATTCACAGAAAACATCTGAGGTAAGCAGCCAATAAAGGAAAGGGCATTGAACTTGGAGAGCATTAGGACCGAGAAGGAAGCAAAAGAGAACATCAATTGCCTAGGTTGGACAAAGTTTTTCTGAAAGCCAAATGAAGGTATGTTTCAGCTTGTAAAGGAGTTCTATGCCTACTTTTATGAAAGGGCAAATGACAAGATCTTTGTCGAAGGGAAATGGATTGACACGTCGGGTGAGATGATTAACAATTTGATTGGGGCACCGAATCATGAAGAGGATGGGTATAGTACTCATGGATGAGGAAGTGGATGCCACTCAACTATTGAGGAAGTTGTGTCAATCTGAAAAAGAAGTAATTTGTGCCATTGGAAAGAACAACTAGAATGTGGACACTTCAGACAAGTAGGACATCATTGTTGAAGATCATATGTAGTAGATTGATCCCCACCACGCACACCTCCCCGCGTCACCTTTGATACAACTATTCTATTATATGAAATAGTCGAAAAGAAAAATGTGGTTGCTGGTTGGATCAACTACAATAATATGATTGACTCAGTCAAACCTTTGAAGGGTCATAGATTCCTAGCCATCATTACCCAATTATGCATCCAAACTGATGTGGAGGTTGAAAAGAAAATTGGGGTAGAAATTTTAGAATAAACTCAAGGAGATCAAGGACACGTGAAATAAGCTAGTGACTTACATGAAGTACTAGCATCAGTAGAAAATATTTGTGGAAAGAAAATTTAAGGCAAACCAAATCAACATTTTTGGTGTACTGACTGTTAAAACTTCTATTTTTGTAGATACTTTGAAGGCTGTAAGAAAGGAAAAAATTGAAGAAGAAGATGACAAGACACAAGCCATAAGGCTAAGGAGAAAGACAAAGAGCATCAAGACATCAACTGCATAAAGCCAACCACTACAAATTGAGGAGTCCTAAGATGAAAGGAGATTTCTACTCATCTGGGATGTGCAGAGCCACTGACCGGACACTTCACTATGGCCAATACCAGCTTAGACGAAGACAGTCGAAAAGATTTAAAATGAGCACTTCTCTTTCCTCCTCTTTCTTTCTTAAAACTATTATTTTGATAAGATATTGTGGTTAAATTATGGGATTGTTTAAGTTTGTGGGGAATAGAGAATTCAAATTTAAAGGGTTGTATAACTATTAACTTGTTAAGTAATGCCTTTTAGGAAAATAGATTACTCTGGTAGTATACGTTTAGCGAATAATGTCTTCTAATTTCTAGTCAAAGCATGATGTGGAGTAGGACTAGTTTGTCACTAATGAATTGTATCAGTCATATTTTCTAGGCATCTGAATTACATTGCGACCATATACTCAACCACATTTGATCAAATTGGGAAGATTTTATGAGCATAGGAAAAGGTAAATCAGAATTTTAATTCAGGATTCTTGAGGCGAAGGGAATCTTTGGATCTCTAGTAAACGATTTATGTGAGACTTGATCACTAGGGCCAAAATAGAGATCCATAATAAATCAAAGATTTAGCTAATATTTGCCTTACATTGAATTCATGTTTGTGTGTCCCTAGAATACTTGAAGCTCTAGCCTATTTTATAAGATAATCCATTACTTTCATTTTACCTTCACCTAGCATGATTGACGTAGGAATTTTCTTTGCACGTCAAAGTACTCATAAGATGGGAAGGACAAAGTGCAAGAGCTTGGATCAAAAGGAGGAAAGCTTTGAGGAGGAAAGGCGAACATGAAGAAGGAAGGAATGATTTGTTGTGATCCTATGTATTTCTACATCTACTGAGGATCATGTGATGGTATATATTCTTGATATTTAAAAATGAAAAAAAAAAGAGAGAAAAGAAGTAGTAAAAGAGGAGAGATGAGGAATAGCAAGGGAGGAAGAAATTAAAGAAAAATATCATAGTCACAATTCTCATTGATCGAAATGATCAGATAAAAAAAACTCTGAAGTAAGTGTTGTTCTTGCTTGTTTATTCTGTTGTCCCATTTTTAACCATAGCTCTAGCCCCATTACCACCTAACAAATCCTTCTGATCCTCGCTATCACAAATTTGATTGTGTGGAGAAAATCAGTGGCCTTGAAACTTATGATGAGCCAATCTACCTAGGCCCACAAGGTTCCCAATTGATATTAACTTGATTGAGTATCTTTGTAGAGATAATCAATTGTGTAAAAATTACCATGGTTGCATGAATCGGAATCGGAATTAGAATTAGAATCAGACAGAATCGGCCAACAATCGATTTTTTTGAATCCGCCAAAAATCGGTCAACATCGGTCGGAATCGGAATCGGAATCGAAATCGGTCCGAACCTGAGAAAATATAAAAAACAAATTTCATCCAATTAAACATTAATCAGTCTAATTAATTATCAATTAGCATGACATTAAATATTAATTAGCATTAAACATCAATTACCCCTAAATTAGCATCAATTGACGTCTGAAATTTAAAAAAATTCATCTAATTAAACATTAATCAGTCCAATTAAACATCAATTAGCACACCAATCAGCTAAAACAACATCAATTAGCATCCAATTACACATTAATCATCAATTTTAAAAAAAAAATCAACTTTACTCGTCGGTGCACAAACAGCGATTAGTGGCGCGATTCGAGTCCACAGGGCTGTCGGTCGGCTGCACATCGGAGGCGAGGTCGAGACACGTCGGAGGCGAGGTCGAGGAAGCGCGGTAGCGGCGGATGGCAGATCGCTCAAGGGAGGAAACGAATCGGAGTCGGGAGGGAGGAGGAATCCCGATTTAGGTTTTAAAATAATAATTACCATTTTACCCTTGATAAATTAATTTACTAATTTACCGATTTTTACCGATTCAGCCCGATTCCGATTCCAATTTAAATCGGGTGGAATTGGGCTGAATCGGCCGATTCCATCGCCGATTCGGGGCCGATCGATTCGGCCCCAAAATCAGATCGACATGTTGCTGATCCGATTTAAATCGGCCGATTCCACTTAGAATCGGTCGATTCTCCCAATCATGAAAATTACTCATAATTTTGCTTATGCGTAGAAAATTTCTTTCTCATTTATTGTCTTTATCAAAAAATTGGAATGACTTAAGTGATTTTATTTTGCTAGAGACAATTAAGTTTAAGTTTTGTGGCTTGATACTTCATAGATTAAACTAAGATTCTAATAGTTTTCGTACATCATTTCCATTCCCTAGAACTATTTTCCCTACCGTTTTTAGTAGGAAATTAAAATTTTTGAAATATTACAGAATAATAGAAATACTCGTAATTTCATAATCAATTCTGAGCACGAAGCTATCTTTCGAAGGAACTAGGCCAAAGCCAGTGCACACATGCAAGATAATGTCAGGTCGCTCTTTCATCAACCTAGGTTGGACCACTTGGGACATATCCTAGTATGGTCGACCTCCACCCGATCACCTCTGAACACCTCAACATGTGCTCTTCACTAGTCCTGCCAATGTGGAGATGTTTGGATTTGTTAGAAGCCGTTAGATGGACAATTGGGCAATCTTCCTAATTCACCCAAGTCCCCAATTAGAAGCTATTAGATGGACATCTTGAAGAGCAAGAATGAACATATCCACCTAATATCAATGATTAATGGAAAAAAAATCATGTTCATTAGGAAGGAAGGAAGCTGCAACAAAGTCATCACTAGCAAGCTTCACAAACTACTTCAAATGAGACAATTTGAATTTCACAAGACCAGTTCATTAACTCTAGATGTCGTTGAAGAAACAAAGAAGGAACAAAGCTAGAAAACACAGAATAATGATTGATTCAACACATGCCCCACTAATTGGAGGAAGGAAGTTGTGAGGAAGCTGTCATTGACAAGAGGAGTTCTCACCTCCATCGATTATATATACCCTCATTCACATAAAAGAGAGGACCCTTTTGGAGAAGAGAAAAACTCATTCTTCATCTCTTGACCTTCCATTCTTGAGCATTCAACGCTGCCCATCAAAAGAGAGAATTGAAAGCTAAAGAGAAAAAGTTGTGGAAGCCGAGTTACAAAGAAGGCAACACTGCAGAAGAGAAGCTTATGCCAAGGCCTCGCCATCATAGATTTGCATAACTTTTCCCCTTATGTTCATGCCATATTACTTTCTTTGCCGAGCTTCATCATGTACTATCAATCTTGCATGGGGTAGACGCTACTGATCTAGGGTGTATGATAGATCTTGGTTGATATGTAATATATCTTGTTCATGTTATCGCGATATACTAATTGTGAGATGATTATTTCATATATGCTCTTAGTGCTTTAAGTGAGTTGCCAAATTTTGCATGGGTATGAGAATCATTCTAGCACTAGGAATAGGCAGGTTGAGGTATGAGAATCATTCTAGCACTAGGAATAGGCAGGTTGATGATATTGTAGGATGAAGTAGCTAATGTTTTTAATTGTACAAATTTAGTCATAAATATTCATATAAGGGAGTTAATTGTAAAGCACCAATATGGTCTTGTTTGCACAGAAATGTGAGGTAATGTCAAGACAGTAGATTGTAATAATTAGTGGAGGTCCTTTACAATTAAACTCATTTCCCATTTCCCTAGATATTAACTACAATTATGTGTAACTTGATTAACAAGCAAGCCAAGCTATCTATGACCTGAGTGAAATCACACATCTTATATCGATTTTTATAAAGAGAACTAATAATAACTATGGCTGTTGTTATCTACTCTTATGCCCTTACTTTGATTTCTGAATTAGAGTAATATATCAGTTTTATGCCCTTACTTGATAACTTAAGATCTACACCACACATATGCTCTCTATAATTATTAACTATGGCTATTGTTTTGTTACTCATCACTTTATTAATTGTTTGATGCATGCACTTGCGTAATGCATTAAATAGCATAACATAATCCCATGCAAAAAGAATGATCATGAAGAAAAAAAAATCAAATGAGGAAGGAGATGGGAAAGGGGGGGGGGGGGGGGGCCTTGCATTGAATCACTCAGAAAAAGAGAAAGGATGCGGAGAGATTGAATCCACTCCAGTTTGGTGATCCATACATGGAATCAAGGTTAAGGATTTGGACGTGATGGCCAAAGGCTGCTAATTTCAAAACCCCAATTTCAGGTTAGGGTTTACTTGCTTGTACTTTCGCTTGGTTTGGGCCAATCTCGAGTTAGTTCAAGTGTGTTCAAGCCAATCCAATTTTCAGACCATGAGTATGAGGCCTAAATGGCTACATGAGCATGTTATACAGGCTGAATATTCTCGATATGCAGATGATAGTTGTAGTCATGCTATAATAAAGTATGAGTTATCAGTGTATACACGAAGTATACTTTTTTTTTATGTATTAGCTAGGGTTTTAGGCCTAGATCTAGGTTGTTGCAACGTCTTGTATCCGATTGGGATTTTTAGGGTATCCCATTTACATTCATCTCATGGATTTCAGACGATCGGATTGCCCCTATGGGCCCAACTTGACGGAGTTCACGATTTTGCTAGGCCCACAATTTGTAGAATGGTTTAGATCATGCCATGTGGCAAGATCAAGACTATTCATAAAAAATTTAACCAAACTCAACATTTCC
>JAVDBV010050840.1:0-10787 GCA_032619315.1 Piper longum
CCCCCCCCCCCCCCCCCCCCCCCTTATTCTTATATAATGAAATGATGGCTAGGGTACATGAAAACACACTTCGCTCGTATTTCACTTAGTCGGGTAAACAGGTAAATATATGGTTCACTTAACCGGGTAATTAATAATAATAATAATAATAATAATAATAATAATAATAATAATAATAATATTGTTATTATTATTATTATTATTATTATTATTATTATTATTATTATTATTTTTCCCGGGTCTTCACAGAATCCACTTCTTAGGACCTTTGGGCCCCCAATCAAGCTTTGATATCACTGTTGGGCCCTTTTGGTCCCCAAATGCTCTGATACCACTTCTTAGGCCTTTTAGACCCCCAACCAAACTCTGATATGACTATTGGGCCCTTTGGGCCCCCAAAAGGGACTTGAAATAGGTGTCATAAGCCTCTTTTAATCCAAAAGTTAACTCAAGAAATAAGACTTTCCCATTAGCATATATACAAATCAGCAAGATCATCCATGACCGATGTGAGATAAACCCAACAACTCCCTTCACACATCGGGTGTCCTTGAAACTATCATCATCTAACAAACTCCCTTTAAATCAGACGACACCCACCTAGCAAACTCTTCTCAAATCATAAGGTGGAAACTATGAAGGAAACTTCGACAATCGGCATAAGCAAACACCAAATCTCCCAAGATCGGCACCCACCTTGCAAACTCCCCTCAAATCAGCAGGTAGAAACATGAAGGAAACTCCGATAATCGGCATATGCAAACACCAAATCTCCCATCAAATCATCAGGTGGAAACCATGAAGGAAACTTTGACAATTGGCA
The DNA here is from genome assembly GCA_032619315.1 of Piper longum. Classification (NCBI taxonomy): domain Eukaryota; kingdom Viridiplantae; phylum Streptophyta; class Magnoliopsida; order Piperales; family Piperaceae; genus Piper; species Piper longum. The sequence continues at coordinate 824 of JAVDBV010050840.1, forward strand.
TAGGCAAATACCAAATCTCACAAGATTGTAACCTTGCTCCGATACCACATCTTAGGCCCTTTGGACCCCCAACCAAGCTCTGATATCACTATTGGGCTCTTTCGGCCCCCAAAAGCTTTGATACTACTTCTTAGGCCTTTTAGCCCCCCAACAAAGCTTTGATACCACTGTTGGGCCCTTTGGGCCCCCAAAATGGACTTACAATAGGTGTCATATGCCTCTCTTAATCCAAAAGTTAACTTAAAAAATAAGACCTTTTCATTAGCCTATATACAAATCGCAAAGATTATCCACGACCGATTTGAGATAAACCTAACAACTCCCCTTCACACATCGGGTATCCCCAAAACTATCATCGTTTAACAAATTCCTTTTAAATAAGACGGCACCCACTTGACAAACTCCCCTCAAATCCTTAGGTGGAAACTATCAAGGCAACTGCGACAATCGACATAGGTAAACACTAAATCTCTCAAGATTTTAACCTTGCTCTGATACCACTTCTTAGGCCCTTTGGGCCCCAACCAAGCTCTGATATCACTGTTGGGCCCTTTCGGCCCCCAAAAGCTCTGAAATCACTTCTTAGGCCCTTTAGGCCCCCAACCAAGCTCTCACACCACTGTTGGGCCCTTTAGGCCCCAAAAAGGGACTTGCAATAAGTGTCACATGCCGCTCTTAATCTAAAAGTTAACTCACAGAATGAGGCTTTCCTATTAGCTTATATACAAATCACCAAGATCATCTAGGACCGATGTGGGATATACCTAACAGTAACTCCAAAATTTTGGCGAATAAATTTCATTGAAACTAAACTGACACTGAAATTTAGTACCTTAATAGAACAATTTCAGCCACTGAATTGATCAGGGCGAGGTGGTGAGTAAGAAAACAGTCAATGAAATCTGCCACCGAATTTCGGTGACTATGTTGTAATGTTAGGGGTGCTCATCGAGTGTGTTAAGCAGAGTTTGGTTCAACTCAAACTCGTCTCATTTGATTTTGAGCTCGAGTCAAACTAAAAAGTAATCGAATCTATTCGAGTTCAAGTCGAGTTCAGGCTAGCTTGATTTGTATTTATTAATGTTATCTTTTCGTATAATTCGTAATAAACGTTAATTTATAATTATAATATTATAAGTTTGACATAATTATTTACAAAAGATGATTTAATCACGCATAATTTTTTTAAAATTGATATCAAAATGATATTTTATAATCTAGTTATATTTATAGAAATAAATTTAAGACAAATATGGCCAAAATGTTGTTCTTTATATAAAGCATGAAGCTTCTAGTTGAGCCGTGTTGTGTAGCTACAAGCCTAGGTCCAGCTTGGTTAATATCACGCTAAGCTTTGAATCAATTTTTTTGAGTCTAAGTATCAAACTAAATTGAGTTTAATTGAGCTTTGAACAACCATATTGTTAATGATTAGGGTGTCATCAGGCGAGCTGAGTCTTAGTAAGTTCAAAATCGGCTGGTTTAATGTCTCAATAAATTCACGAGTCAAGCTTTAATTAGCATGATTCATATTTATTGATTTTTTTACAAAAAAATATTTTATAATTAAAATATTTCAATTTTGATATAAGTATGCATAAAAGACAATTTAGTCGTGCATATTTTATTTAAAATTATTATCATATAATAACATTTTATAATTTAATTAAATTTGTACAAAAAAATTTTAAAAAAATATGGTTAAAAATCTTAATCCTTATATAAAGTATTGAACTTCGAGTAGAGTCAAGTTGAGGAGGTCAAGTCCAAGCCTGACTCATTTAATATCAAGTTTCAAATAGAGTTATTTTATGAGTCTGAGTACCAAACCAAATCGAGTTTAATTAAGCTTTTAACAACCCTATATGTTGTCACTGAATTGTCGTAGAAGTGTCACCAAGTTTGAACACTGTTGACAGTGGCCAGGCGGTGTCTAAGTGAGTAGACACCAAAATCTAACGCTGAAATTTTAGGCCTGCCTTTCTCACACTGCTGCCGTCGACCCAGCCTTTCACACTTCATTGTCGCCGTACAGGTTAGTTGCCTCCTCTCCTCTCTAACCTGACTCCGGCCGTGCTGCTAATTGCCTTCACCTCCTCCTTGGTTCAGTAGCTCTCCCTCCCCTAATTCATGTAATTTATTAGTTATTGATTGAATTAACCGAAAATGCAAATGTGTTATATATTGATTTAACAAAATTCTTGATAAATCAATGAAAAAGTAAATTCGCTAAATCAAATTTTTATTGATATTTATTTGTAATTTATGTCACTGATTTGTTAATTTTAGTTGTTTATCATTGAGTATTCATTGACTTTTTATTAATTTCTTTTGTTATATTTTGAATTTCGAAAATTAATGAAAATATTTCACTAATTGTTAATTACTGATTATTTATTTGTTAATATTGCTTAAGAATTAATATAATTCTTAAATTTGTTATTGATGTTTAGATGTAATTGATATCAATGATTGTTAATTATAATTGTTAATCATTTCTTATTCATTGTATTTTTTTAAATAGTTTGTGTTTTATTTTGAATTTTCAAAAATAATCTAAATGCGATTGCTTGATTTATATAATTTATCAAGTTTTTAATGATGTTTAGATGTAATTGCTATCACTATTTGTTAATTTTAATTATTTATCATTGATTATTCATTGAATTTTTAAGAATTTGTTATGTTTATTTCGTGATTTTTGTGCAGGTACAAACTTATAAGATAATGAATTGTGGTGATATATTATGGTTGTAGGAGAGGAGAATGTTAGGCGGTGGCTTGCATCTAGAATTTGTGTCAGGAGTAAATGAATTCCTACTTTTGCTCATTCACAATCACAAGGAGAGCTAAAAATTAGTTGTCCTTAGGATAAATGCACAACTCGTTACATGTACACCAATAATGAAGTGTTGTGCCATCTCTGTGACAACAGGTTCATTGAAAATTATCACGAATAGAGATTTCATGGAGAGGACGACAATTTGATACAAGTTAATCATGATATCACAAGTACATGTATATTTGGCAAATTTGAAGGATCCATTAGAGACTTGTTTGTAGATGTTGCAGACGCACATGCTTGAAGTCCACAATTTCATATCGATACATTATATCAACTTAATTAGCCAAATTTAGAAGCTAAGGCTTTCTATGACCTACTTGATGGAGAGAGAGAATCATTGTATGGAGGATGTGAACATGTGTCCTCTTTAGGTGTAAAATTGTTACACGTCAAGCCATGTAGAAACATGCATGGATTGGCAATCGATGATACGTGCACAACATTTAAAAGGTGGTTGCCAGATGGCAACAACTTTGTTGGGTTGTAGGACACTGAGAAAAGATTGATGAGTTTGGAACTCAAATTTGTGAAAATTCATGCTTGTCCAAATGATTATATGCCATTCTACAAGGACACTAAGAGTTTAACCATGCGTATATTGTGTGGTTTGAGTTGATATACTCATGATGTGGTTTGAAAGGCATCCAAAAGGTCATGAGAAAAATTCTTCGATATCTCCCTATCATTCCTAGGGTACAACAGTTATTTATGTCACAAAAGGTAGTAGAGTATATATCATGACACAAATTCAATCAACCACTCCTAGATATATGACACATCCGTGTCATGGAGAAGCATGGAGGCACTTGATGACAATTTCCTAGATTTCTCTTCTGATCCTCAAAATAATAGGTTAGGGCTATGCACCAATGGATTTAGTCCATTGGGATATTTAGCAAAATCTTATTTCATTAGGCATCTAATTCTCACAGTATATAATCTTCCACCTTGGTTGTGTGTATGACACATCTTGTTTTATTCCTAAACTCATTCATTCCTGACCCAAACAGTCCCAGACAGAACATTGATGTTTATCTCTGGCCGTTGGTCGATGATTTGAAACTATTATGGGAAGAAGGGGTTCACACTTGGGATGCATTGTTGAAGTAGAATTTCCAAATGTGGGCTACTCTACTATGGACTATTTGTGACCTCTCTCCATATGGCATGTTATTTGAATAGAGTACATGGGAAGTTAGCGTATCCATATTGCATGGGCCACAAAATAATTTCGGCTACAATAATCAAAGAAGGCAATGTGGTTTTTCTTATCAATTTAGATGATAGAGATATCACTTTCTTGTAGGTCGAGTCAAGAAAGATAGGCCTCTGCCAAAGCTGTTAGGGGCAGAAATTAAGACTCCAGTTGATGACCTCCCACCAAACAATTATAGTCTCTTTCTTCAAAGTAAAGCAGCATTACTTGGGTTTGGTGAAAGCCAAAGTTGATGGAAGAGAAACATATTTTTGGACTTAATATATTGGAGTAGTTTGTTGATTAGACATGTTTTGGATGTCAGAAATATTGAAAAAAATGTGTTCGACAATATCTTTTTCTTGTTACTGGCGTTTAGAGACAAGAGGAATAAGGATAACATTAAGAGTAGGAAAGATTTGGCAATGTATTGTATTTGCAAGGAGTTGGAGCTAATAGACGATGTGGGGAGAGTATACATGCCTAAAGCTACGCTTACCTTGGTTAGAAATGATGTTAAACTTGTGTGTGATTGGTTGATGAGGCTCAAAATTGGGTGTAATTGGTTGAAGAGGCTTAAATTTTCTGATGGATACGTATCCAAATTGGAAGTTGTGTCAATACAACAAAATGCAATATCACAGGATTAAGGTTATGAATGTCATATGCTCATGCAAAGAGTTGTGCTAGTTGTGTTCCATGACCTGATACCCTTGGGCCTCTCGAACTCTTTCACCCAGTTGTCTCAATTTTTTAAAGATATTGCCGCATAGACTGTCTTGGTGGATCACATGAATCAATTAAAAGAGGATGTTCTAAGATATTGTGTAAATTAGAAGAAATATTTCCTCCAAGTTTTTTTGATTCGATAGGGTATCTCCCTTTACATTTGTCTGGTGATACCATCTTTTGTGGACCATCCCAGTGTAGGTGGATGTATCCAATTGAAAGATTCATCGGGGGTCTGAAACGAAAATACAAAAATAAGGCCTACCTGGAGGGCTCACTTTGTGAGGCATATCAAGTAGATGACATAGCCACAGTTTACTTGATTTATTTTAAGGATGGATTACACATATCAATACCTCGACCGCCATCAGTTGACATGGGTAATATGAGAGGGATGCCAGGATGTTTATCCATTTTTTCTTTTCTATGTAATTATGTTAGGAAGTATAATGAATTCCGAATGACCGAGCAAATAGAGTTGCACATGGCTCACACATGTCTTGTTAAATTGTCCTAAAGTAATATCACATGTCCAAAGATTCAAAGTATTAGTTCATGTAAAGTATCCACATATTTTACAATATGGTCTATCCAAATATCAGGACAGGGAATTAGCAAAATGGTTCAATTAAATAGCAAGTACACCTTAAGAATTAGTATTTTAGGATCAATGTTGTCTTCTTTCATAAAAATTCGGTGAACATAATTTTTATAATGTGTTTATTTTTTAGGTTCTTGTCATGGATGAGTCTCAAGTGGGTCAGCGATTGCATGAGCTGCCACTTGGTTCGTCAGGCAAAATGAGCCATTTTAAATGTTACTATGTGAATTGTATAACTTTCGTGTAAGGGGTAGTGAGGAACAAGTAGTTACTTCTCATAGCCGTGTCTGCGTAAGGGACAATGTCTACGATGGGGATGAAGCTGATTATTATGAAACCCTAGTTGACATAGTCGAACTCCATTACGGTTGCAATAGTGTTGTGTTGTTTAAGTGTGAATGGTATAATAATACTTCTGGTGTTTGTGTAATTCAATCACATGGCACTGTTGAAGTTAATCACAAAACTTGGTTAAGATCCCCAAATGTATATATGTTGGCACAACAATCTCAAACAAGTTTATTACAGGTCATATCCGTCTAAATGATATGGACGAGAAATTGGATGGTGGCATGTAAAGTGCGGCATCGAAGTTCTTTCAATGCTGGAGAATTTCTTGACATTGGCAACTCTAATATATATCAAGTTGAAGAGGGTACATCGACATACCCAAGGCCAACGATTAATATTGATAGGCCCATAGCAATGTCTAGTATAAACGATGAAGTTGACCATGACGATCTAATTGAAGCCGAGAACGCCATGAATCAAGAGGCATTGGATGAGTTAGAGTCTGAAGATAGTAGTGATGAATATTAAGTTGATTCTTTATTTTGGTTTTATTATTGACTTTGATATTATGTTTTTTTGTCTTGTGTTTTCACAAGACTCTATGATCCCCAGATGTGCATATTTTGTCCAACAATCTCATCTTGAAGAGCTGGGTGCATGGGTGCACAGAGAACAGAATGAAACATACATATGATCTTCATATGGAGGAGTTGTGTCACGTGGGTCAAGGTCTCAAGGAGCTGTTTCATGTGCATCTCAGGCAGGTGGCTTTGGGTCCCTCAGTCATATTAGGCAGAGCACTGTTGTACCACGTACTTCTGATCTGTACAAACTCGTGGATGAGCCAAATGATGGTCTGTACAAGATCAACACCTCTTACTAAGCATGGGGATGAGCCAAATGATAATTTGTACAAGATCAACACCTCTTAGTAGGCATGGGGATGAGCTATTTCATAAAAAATGACTGACATGTTTGTAGGAATTATTATTCAAATATATCATAATATAGATTTTATGATGATATTGATTGTTAATAATTTATGTTTATGTCTCCGGAGCGTTGGATCCACATATGTCTCGACGAATGTCTTTGACAATACGGGGCGAAGAAAGGAGTTTGGCTAAGTTGAAAGACTATTCCAAAGGATATCAAAGATTTGATGCGCCAAGAGTGGATGATAAGTACGGATATTAATATCTATTTGTATCATCGTAGTTCTTTATATATCTAAAGATGATGTTTTTGTTTGTCAGTGAAGGACTTGTATAATTTTCATCAGGGGGATCAGCTACGGATACAAAACGCCTTCATGACAAATGTGCCAAAGCCGTACAAGCAAATGAAGACAAGCCCCAGGACAAGGCAAAGATCGTTATTAAAATAAATGATTACTTGGACATGATCGAGAGACCGTGGTTTGATCATTATGTATGGGAGGGTCTATGTAAAGAGCATTTGCAACAAATGAGTGGAAGGTCTTTGAAATGAACAAAAGCAATTGTCTCAAGCCAAAAGAGGAAGATATAACTCACCGCACAAGAGGATCCGTTACTATGGAAATCCATGAACAAAGATTAGTAAGTTATACAATAAAATTATAGTGCGTGTCGGTTAACCTTTCTAAGTTGATAATACCCATTGTATAGTGTCCAGACAGAGGAGCTCGACCATGCTGTGACTTTTGCGGATGTGCTCGATAGTACTCACCATGCCAACAAAGAAAAAGACCGATAAAAAAATCAGAGGGTGTTCCTGTGAGACACAACATCATATCGCAAACATTCATGATTACTAATATATGACTAATGTGTCTTGCATGATCATGAATTAATAATAGCTACTAACATACACTTTATGGAACTTGCAAATGATGATAGCAAATCACACATCTAAATGGCAAGTTACAAAATTTTCTTTATTTTTGTTCTGATCATTCAATAATACATAAAACACAACCATTGTTTTTTTGATGAATTTTCATTTATGATTAAAATCATAACCGTCATTTACCGAATTGTGTAGTTGTTTATGTTGTTGTTGCTGATTGTGGATAATTTAAATAAATACATTTACCATCTACATGTTCGGTACAAGTAGGGAATATAGGGCAAATACGATGATTACACCTTGACTCACCTTGGGCTTGATGAAGATGCCCACCTATATGCAGCATGGGAAGCAAACAGAAGCATATATTATGGTTTGGGTTTCACTACCAGGAGTGTACTACGTCTCCCAGGTTCACAGTGTGGCTCCTCCAGAGGGACTTGATCATCTCAGTGGATCGAAAGAGGTCCACCTCCCCACTATGGAACTACACAAACTATTGATCCGAAGTTGATCAGACACCTTGATATGATTGAGGAGTGCCTTGTTCAACCACTTTTGACTACATTAGATGTTGGGATTTTGAGCAAACAAAACCCCAAAATTCCTTTGTTATGCTTTGACAAGGAAAAAAAAAAAACAAAAGACAATAAACACACAACAATTTAATGTAAAGCCTCCAAAATAAGAGAAAAACTACAAACCATCTACTATAACAAATAATGGGTATATAATTCACTCTAATTGAAAAATATTCATACACTTTCTAATTGGAAAACAACTAACAATATCTAACTGGAACACACTCTAATTAGGACGACTACAATCTGCAACTAGATGAGACAATCAAATTGAGAAACTCACAATTCACAATTAGAGAAGTCACTCTCAATTTTGTACACTATCTACATTATAATACAAATATATATATGTATATATATAGGTAAAAAGGTTGTTGTAATAGAACACAACCATCTTTGCTGTGCTTGATTTTATTTATAGCCGTTGGATTGAATTTATTGGCTGTAAATAAATCAATCTCCCCACTACTTGCCCCTATTTCTTCCCGCCGTGGCGCCCATCTCTGCTGCGCCCCGACTCGCCCATCCCGACCGCGTCTCGCTTCCCTTGTCCACTCCACCCCCCCTCCCACCCCCCCCTCGGCCCCACCGCTCTTGCTAGCCCGCTCACTGTGTAAGTTGCCGCAGGCGCCCACCGCGCCGGCCCCTGCGCCCCCTGCGCCCGCCGCGTCGCACCTCAAGTTGGACGGAAGGATGACGATGACAAGGGATGGTTGACGACAAGACAGTGTCATCAGCACCGAGCCCGGCGGTGCTCCACGAAATAGAACAAAAGGGCCGGTGAACAGATTAAGGGAAAGAGAAAGAAAGGAAAGATGGGCGGCGATGGCGACGCTAGCTGGCAGTGGTACTGGTGATGGCGGCGGTGAGGTTGTTGGCGGTCGTGTTGGAGTGGCATAAATAGAGGGGGGGACAATCGTTGGTAGGGGAGAAACAGGGGAGGTGGGGGGGACTTGATGGTAATTTTGTAATTAAAACTTGACTCGCTTCCGACTCGAGTCAATATTATAAAATACATCCTAAAAATATAAAAAATACAGTAAAATAGTATAAAATAAAATAATCTATTTCTAATAGATTATTTTATTTTATGGTAATTTAATATATTTGTTTTCATATTTTTTGAGATGTATTTTGTAATAATTACTCGATTAAGGAGTAGGGATAGTTTCGTAATAAAAATTTGACTCAAGCTCGACTCAATTCAATATTACAAAATTGATTCCAAAAAATATAAAAAAATATATAGTAAAATTTGATAAAGTAAAATAATTGAGTTCTAATAGATTATGTTATTTTATGATATTTTACTCTATTTATTTTAAAACTACCCCTCTCAAAAAATATGAAAAAAATATGGTAAAGTACCATAAAATAAAATAATCCATTAGAATTTGATTATTTTATTTTCTGGTATTTTTCTATATTTGTTTATATTCTTCAAGATTTATTTTCTGGTATTTTTTACAAAACTACCCTTACCTATTTCCTTCCCAACTCGTGTAAATATTACGAAATAAATCTAAAACATTATTAAAAAAATAGATTAAAATACAATAAAATAAAATAATTAATTATAAATCGATTATTTTATTTTATAATATTTTATTATATTTTTTATATTTTTCGGAATATATTTCGTAATGTTGACTGGAGTCGGGAGCTGAGTGAGGCTTTTATTACAAAATTGTCTTAGCCTATTTTCTTCTCCCATGTTTTCATTTTTCTTACAAAATAAAACGATGACAATTTCCTAATAAATATTTGACTCGTTCCTAACTCGAGATGGAGGAGGGGGGAGCGGGGTAGATGAGGGAGTCGCGAGTGGCGGGGGATCGAGAGGGGTGGCAGCAACTGCAGGATGGCAAGATCCAGGGGGGGCGGAGGGGGGG
>JAVDBV010050842.1:0-12818 GCA_032619315.1 Piper longum
ATATATATATATATATATTAGATTAGTAGTTAGAAAAGAATGTCTTGTCCATGCCCCATGACCCATCCGTGCCAGGCAGTGAATTTCTAAATCCTAGACCACCTTTGCAGAGTCAGTCAGCCTCTTCCTTGCCTTCCTAGGGTACCCATGTTTGTCTTCTAGGAACTTGGTCACAAATTAATGGGATAGCAGAGAACTTTGGCGATTTTAGTTTTGCTTGTAATTTATTGAATACCAAGTGGATGTGCTGACTCAAGATGTTTATAAAGCTTGCACTAGATATGGGTTGAAAGTCAATCAAGTTGTAGTTAGTTTATTAATATTAATATATGGATTGTGTCAATAGTAGTACCTCAATTCAATGCTTAATGTTATGCAAAGATATTTTTTATAGGGTTGGAGAAAGAAGCCAACCTGTTAATGTCACCATCTTCTTCCAACCTGGAGCAAGAAACCATTTTTTTCTCTGTGGAAAAATCTGTGCTTTGACAGAGTTGGACACAAGTGGAAGAAGAACAGGTTTCAGAGGTAGGATCCAGAGCAACCCTTCTGCTCGAATTAATACACTCGTTTAGTTGAGTAGGGAACAAAACAATTCTTTCTTGTGTCTACGTCAATTTGGCATTTTCTGGGAAGCAGCTTTTATATATATATATATATTTAATGCCTAAGGGGGGATTGTAGATAAGTTAAAACTTGATAGTGATGGGGAAAGACTAGTAGTTGAACAAATTAAATATATATAATAAAATATAAATAATATAAAAATTTATCTTGTAACATAATAGATCGATGGTTAAGAATCGCTATACTCACAAATGAAGATAATCATCGAGAAAAAATCTAATTTTCATAACATGTAATCCCTTCCCTTGAAAACGCGTTAACTTTTTTTTCTTTAAAATTTATAATTTTTTTATTATCTTAAATTAATAAATAAAATAAATATTAAAAAATAATATTTTATTAAATAATTTAAAATTAATTTTTTAATTAATTTGGTGAGTCAACCCATTTAATTATCTCCACTAAAAGAATATCCCCACACTGGTTTACTTTGATCAATTCTCCGGGTTGTCTTCTCTTTATGATATATTAGCTTCCTTCCCGCTGTTGTTTCTCTTGCTTTGCTGGATGCTTTTCTTCTTCTTCATCGGGAAATGTTGGAAGTAAATGGTACGTTGTTTGGACTTTGCATGCACTGTTATGTCCTTCTACCTTCTACCATGCTCTGCTACTTGTTTCCGTGAAATTTGATCATATGCATGTAATTTTTTAGTTTGGAGTACAAAATAGGGAAGATCAACTAAGAAAATGAAAATTGAGAGGTTGGTGGAAGAAGAGAATCATATGACATCCTTAAAATGCCAAACGGTGACGGTGGCCGTTTGTGGGAACAAGAAGAGCAAATTGGCACTCAAATGGGCATTGGATAAATTCAAATCTGAAGAAAGAGTTGTCTTCAAGCTGTTGCATGTCAGACCGAGGATAACCACTGTTCCCACACCTAGTAAGTTTTGATACAACTTCATCTGAACATGAAAACCTCAATTCTAGTTGATTTTTAGAATATATCTAATGGTTATTTGTAAAGCCTAAGGCGAATTTTACTCTTTCGACTACTTCTTTTCACTACCATATTTCATGTGAGCAGTGGGAAACTATGTTCCTATATCAAAAGTTAGAGATGATGTTGTTGCTGCATATAAAGGGGACATAGAATGGCAAACTAATTCAATGCTTCTTCCTTTCAAGCAAATGTGTAGTAAGAGACAGGTTAACTCCAATGGTCAAATGAGTTCTTTTTTAGGCATTTTTTAACACAATGTTCAAAACTGCAACCTGGCTTTGTTCTACAGGTTGAAGCAGATGCTATAATAATTGAAGCTGATGTTGTAGCAGAGGCTATAGCAGCAGAAGCTTCCAAATCCTCTTTTACAACTTTGGTCATTGGAGGTTCATCTCGAAATGTGTTAACCAGGTAAAATTCCTTTGTCATCTAGAAGTAATAAGCTTGTTAGTTAGCTTTCATTCGTTGATAGCTTTCATCTATTACATAATTTTTATATATACCTTTCTCTGTGATCACCTATGTATCATTTCCTTGCCATCTTGAACAGATCCTCCTGTAGTTGATAAAGGGCCTCTTTGTTTCTTTAGCTTGAAACTTTCTTTTTCAGTTCTTTCTGCTCAACTTCTGTAAACTTCTAAAATTCCCTCTACTTTGAGGACACTCTTCCATAGCATTCTATGATATTTGTCTAAGAAAAAGTGTACATATATCTCTCACTTTGGCTCAGGACTTTTTCTCTTCCTTTTTTTTTCCATAGAAAACTTAAAGGCCCTGGTACATCAGCCAGAATTTCAGAGTGCATTCCCACATTCTGTACAGTATATGTTATTTCCAAAGGAAGATTGTCATCTGTCCGTCCTTCAACTTCAGATATCACCCCAAGCAATACAGGTGGTAGAAGTGAAGATGGGGTATTCTTCACCACCAGTGAGACATGTAGTACATCTAGTTCACAAGCAGGTGAGAATCATTCTTTTTATCTGATATGTGTAGTGGACAAGTTTTAGGATTCTGTGTGCTTCAGGATCAATTTATACTTATTTTCGTTTCTTTATCTAAGATGATTGTGAAAATGAAAAGTATTGCTCCTCAATCAATGGACATGGAATAAATTGATCTGTGCTATTTTTGCAAATGTTAACAACAATTTGACATGATGAATTATTCTAATTCTTGACTAAGATTAACATTTGATGGCAAACTTTGGTGTCATCTAGAATTTTATCCAGCATATTATATCTGTTCTACCATTGTATCTTGAGGGAAGAATCTAACAATGTATTACATTTGACTTGTATGCTTTGTAAGGAACGAGTGCAAACTCTTCCAATGACCACTCTTACAAACGATTTTCTTCATTGCCGGTTCAGCGGTATCATCATCCTCTATTGGAAAGAAGATCAAACTCAGTTCTTCCCCACCAAACCAGACGTCTACCATATTCAACACAAGAGGATGTTGAGACTTCTACCGCTAGTTTTTCAAAACTTTCTCCCATCTCTAGCATTGGAAGTGATGAAATGGATGATGATTCATTGATTTCTGATCAAGCATCCTCCTCAAATAACTTGGTAGATACTGATCAGGCATCCTCCTCTAATAACTTGGTAGATGCTTATCAGGCATCCTCCTCAAATAACTTGGTAGATACTTCAATTTCTGGCAACCAGGTGAACATTTTAATTACAGAAATACATAGTCAGCAATTTATTGTCACCCCTAAAAACTAAAATATATTAATAATTGTGATGAAAAATGTTCAAATAATTGCAGGTGGATGTTAATCTTGAGATAGAGAGATTGAGGATAAAGCTCAAGCATATTCCAGGAATGTGCACAATGGTTCAGGATGAGAAAAGAGATGCTTCCCAAGAGGTTGTTCTAATTGCCTTTGTAGAGAAAGCACCAGATCATATATCTTCTAAATGTACACACTAGAAAGCTTGAAAGTACCTCAAATCATTTTTTTGAAGAAATTGTTTTGCAGTTGAATGAACTAAATAAAAGGAATATGGAAGAAACCAAAAGACTTCAAGAGGTCACTTTGCGAGAGGAAAGGTATGAAGTTGCACAAAGGGAAGCTGAACTTGTGAAGGAATGCGCCAAGAGTGAAATTTTAGATAGAAAAGAAGCAGAGATTGAAGCTGCCCAAAATGGCGATAAAATGCCAAAGCATGAAGGATCTAGAAGAGTACATATTGATCAAAAGTACAAGAAATTTTCCTGGGAAGAAATTACTTGTGCCACATCCTCATTCTCTGATGCTCACAAAATTGGAATGGGAGCTTTTGGCACAGTCTATAAGTGCAAACTGATCCACATTGTGGCAGCCGTGAAAATTTTCCATCAATTTGAAGGAAAGATGAAGAGGCAATTCCAGCAAGAGGTATTGAACTGAACCCAGCTTTAACAATGCTAGTTTGAAGTATCTGAATGTGAACTAATGCAAACATGAGGTGATTACCAAATTACAGCGCAGAAGAGACACTGCTCAGTTTTTGTTTGTACAATATTATGAGACACGAGATTTTGGAATATGTTTCCTTACACCTTTCAAATAAGCTGACTGTCCTTCACTCCAAAAATTTAATATATGGATTCTAATCTTCTTGTTTACGTATTCTGGTTATCCTTTCCATGGCAATTCCTCAATGCATTTTGATGTTTTTTTTGTGTGTTTCAGCTAGAAATTCTGAGCAGTATTCATCACCCCCATTTGCTGCTTCTGCTTGGGGCATGTCCTGAGCATGGCTGTCTGGTGTATGAGTACATGGAAAATGGTAGCTTGGAAGACAGATTACTCAGAAAAAAGGGCACTCCGCCAATACCTTGGTACTGCCGATATCGAATAGCTTGGGAAATCGCCTCGGCACTTGCTTATCTTCATAACTCTGAACCAAAGCCGGTAATTCACAGGGACCTGAAGCCTTCCAACATATTGCTAGATCAAAATTTAATTAGCAAGGTCGGTGATGTTGGTCTTTCCACATTACTTCCTACTGACAGTTCTTCTGTCTGTACTATGTTTAAAGATACAACACTGGTTGGCACTCTCTGCTACATAGATCCTGAGTACCAAAGGAGTGGTTTGGTCTCACCAACGTCTGATCTCTATGCTTTTGGCATTGTCATATTGCAGTTACTGACTGCAAAACCACCTATGGCTCTTGCCCATATTGTAGAAACTGCATTAGAAGAGGGAAACCTAGTTAGTATATTGGATGCAGAAGCTGGGCAATGGCCATTGGAAGAGACACAAGACCTGGCTCTTCTTGGACTGAATTGCACAGAATTGAGGAGAAGAGATAGACCTGATTTAAACTCACAAGTCCTTCCAATGTTGGAGAGGCTCAAAGATTTCTCCGAAAGGGCAGCACAAGTTGCATCCACTGCTGTTCCTGCTATTCCACCAAGCCATTTCATCTGCCCAATTCTTCAGGTCTTGTGTTTGCTAGAATGAACTTCTCAGCTTATTTAGTTGATCTTTCACATACAATTGTATTGTTGATTTTTTTTTTTTAATGCAGGATGTGATGAGTGATCCTTGTGTTGCTGCTGATGGATACACATATGATAGAAGTGGTATTGAGATTTGGTTCAATAAGAGTGACAGATCTCCAGTGACAAACTCAACTTTGCCTCATAAGCATTTGATCCCCAACTACACCCTTCTTTCAGCAATTACAGAGTGGAAGGCAAGAAACACATGAAACTTACAACACCATTTGAATGTAACACATGAGAATGTGTTCTTTGTTATGATCGCGTCTCCGGCGACAATACCGGATTTGTGGCTAATATGCGGTATAATTGGTTTAATCAAGTCGAATTGTATTATATAATATTTAGTATAATATTGCATCTATACTGTTAATAAAAATAAAGATAAGAATATTTTTGGGAAAAAAATAGATATAATGCAATAGTTAGAAATATGAATTGTGTATTAACCTCTATATGTATCTGTCCACATCATTCACTAACACAACACTTTTTAGTTTTTATATAGAGAACAATTTCAGTTATCCAATTTGATTGGTAACAAAATCCCTAAAAAATGATTTATTTCTCCACCTAAAGAAAACAAGGGAAACTTGCCATACTTAGAACTAGAATGTGAAAACTAAATACGAGCTTTTTGGGCATTTACACTCTTACTTAATTTTTTCATTTAAATGTGCCCTGCATTGAAATTGACACCTATATCAGTATTACTAATCAGATGATTTCAATTGACATATTTTATATTTTCACCTATCATTCAAACACTGGCCACTTTTTCATACCATTTTTGACTCAAAGTTCTTCCATCTAATATAATATACCAATATGATAGGCTCTGCAATGGAAAAAGAAAGCCACTCGTTACATCACTATACTATATAGCGCTTAGCAAAGTTCCGCCCAAGCCGAAAAAACTGACCAAATCAAATCGCATTTGTTTTAAAAAAATATTTTGGTTCGATTTGGTTTCCACATTGGGTAATTTTCTGAGTGTAAAAATTCTCTTAGGAACCGAACTAAACTGAAACCTACCCAAATATGGGTTGTTATTAATTTTTTATTTATTTATTTGTATTTTATTTGAAATGTTCAACATATTATCTATATATAAAATAATTTTAAATATGATTATGATAATTAAATTGTGTTTTAATTTTGATAGTTAAATCATGTTTTAATTTTACTTATTATTAAAATTATAATTAACATTAATATAGTTTTAATATTTCCTATTCCAAATAAACCAAACTAAATCGACCAAAATATTTAAGTTTGGTTCGATTCTTTAAAACTCGAGACCAGAGTCATGGTTTTATAGTCATCAATTAGTCGTTTTGACCATTTGTCTTGGTCAGTTCAATTTTTAGAACACATGTATGGGGCCGAGACCGACTGTGTGGACGTGCTATGAGGGGTTCTTGTATACCTGATTAAATAATTAGAGCTTCGATACGTAGTAATAGACTAAGTTATCAGTATATACAAGAGTATTTTTTGTTCATTTGATCATAACATTTAATTCAGGCCATTGATCGTATTAGGATGCGTTGGATAGGATTTTTATTGGGTAGGCAATTTCTAGAGCATGTTATTCAGCGGATGTCGGGTTTTCTTTATTTTTCATTTTTATTTATTCATTTATTTTTACTTGCGTCCATGATATGTTTGACATACCTTGGCAACCCTCAGATAGCTTTTAGAAGCTCCTAAAACACACGTTTCAGATCGATTGTATCTTAACTACGTAATACCTCATTTTGGTTCACCCGCAAACTAAACCGAAAATGCTACTAGTGATTGAACAATTCGCTAATCTATTTGATTCAACTAAGCCGAATAGGATCGAACCTCAGCGTCTCAAGATTGTGATGCAAGCATTCAATATATAGATGAGAGACTTAGGCGCTATTGTGGTTCTAGATGCATGCTATGATATGAAATCACGTGCAAAACAAGCCAAACACATGAAAATTTCAAAGAAAATAATTATTTTTAAAACAAAATGGATAGAGTTTCCCCTAAAAGTGCAATAAGGACTACCCTGTCAACAACAAACTATATATATAACAGAAAGTGGAAAACACAACAAAAACATGACATTTTCTCTCTACATTTCAATTATCATCACTTCTGATCTTCTGAACCGAGTCTAGACTCCATTGCTCAACCGTTTCATTTCTATTCACAAATTTCAATCACATGCCAATCATTTTATCAATTCACAAAAATTACATTCAACTCGCATCATTCACAGCAATTCATCATTCAACAACATCAATTTCATCACCTACATAAATAATAAAAAAATGTCACTGACGAGTGTTACTATTTCAAAAATAACTAATAATAAATTGGCACAGAAGAGCTTACTCTCCTATTAAATAAAAAATATACTTATTATTCCTCATAAAATCTCTCATAAGGGCACCAATTAGGAGCCGTCGGCCTCAACTCAACAACATCCCCTTGTATCTCATCTCATTCTTTGGCAATATTAAAACTATGTCTTAAGCGGGAAAATCAATTTTTGTTCTTTCAGTCCTCTATATCACTCTTGGCCCTGAGTGCAGAGAGCGAGTACTCTGAGGTATGCGCCTTCAGTACTCTTTGAAACCATAAGTCTAGACATGAAGTTCTCATTCTTTGGCAATATTAAAACTATGTCTTGAGCGGGAAAATCAATTTTTGTTCTTTTAGTCCTCTATATCACTCTTGGCCCTGAGTGCAGAGAGCGAGTACTCTAAGGTATGCGCCTTCAGTACTCTTTGAAACCATAAGTCTAGACATGAAGTTTTCATTCTTTAGCAATATTAAAACTATGTCTTGAGCGGGAAAATCAATTTTTGTTCTTTTAGTCCTCTATATCACTCTTGGCCCTGAGTGCAGAGAGCGAGTACTCTAAGGTATGCGCCTTCAGTACTCTTTGAAACCATAAGTCTAGACATGAAGTTTTCATTCTTTAGCAATATTAAAACTATGTCTTGAGCGGGAAAATCAATTTTTGTTCTTTTAGTCCTCTATATCACTCTTGGCCCTGAGTGCAGAGAGCGAGTACTCTAAGGTATGCGCCTTCAGTACTCTTTGAAACCATAAGTCTAGACATGAAGTTTTCATTCTTTAGCAATATTAAAACTATGTCTTGAGCGGGAAAATCAATTTTTGTTCTTTTAGTCCTCTATATCACTCTTGGCCCTGAGTGCAGAGAGCGAGTACTCTAAGGTATGCGCCTTCAGTACTCTTTGAAACCATAAGTCTAGACATGAAGTTTTCATTCTTTAGCAATATTAAAACTATGTCTTGAGCGGGAAAATCAATTTTTGTTCTTTTAGTCCTCTATATCACTCTTGGCCCTGAGTGCAGAGAGCGAGTACTCTCAAGTATGCGCCTTCAGTACTCTTTGAAACCATAAGTCTAGACATGAAGTGTATTGCAATACCTATAAACCTCCACAATTTTTCGGGTTTAAGGAACAGATGCTCACCAATCTAGAAGCTCGCTTTGACTAACACATGCCTGCTTGCGGAGCGCCATTATCAGTTTTCCTTTGTCTCACACTTACTAAAAATTCGAGAAAAATATATGTACATAAGCATGGGTAGGGATTGTAATATAATAGGCGCAAAAGTATCGTGATCTGGATCTAAGTTTTTCAAAAAACAACTCGAGAGATCTCATCTTTAAGAGTTATTAATCCAAAATTTTCATGCGACAAAATAGCCCGTATGGAGTGGGATACAATTACCTGTTAAAACAAATGACGATAGAATATAGAAGTTAAACTAAAAGCGAGTCCTAAACAGACCTGGTGAAGTTCCAATTGTGTCCACGTGCCTAGGGGGTGAGCTCATACTCCATACCTATAGCCCACTATGATGCAATCACACATCCTATAGCACACACACATCAATGCACTCATTATATCAAATCACACAGCAATCCATATCAAATTTTCTAGGCTATGTTATATTTAATTTACATTACATGCTTAATTTACTTATTTAGTTCCTTAATATTCATTTTAATACAATTCAATCAAGCAGTTCATTTTTATTTACAATAAAAATATTTATCACATCAATCAATCAAATCCTAGAATATTATGCTAATAATTATCACTTTTAAGTAATTAGGTCGAAGTTAATTATACCTCACATCGTTGGCAATCGATAACAACTAGGGTTTGTTGCTCGGTTCAAGAGTTGAATTCGTCGCCACCGCCCTCCCTCGCCAGCCAGCCAGCCTGACCAACTCCTTCTTCCCTTCCCTTCTCCGCCCATCCCTTTCCCTTCCTCTTCCCTACTCGCCCCTTCCCAACCCGCTTGGCCGCCGGCAACAGCAAGTCGCTGCCCTCCCTCACCACCAGCCAGAACTCATCTTCCTACACCGGCCAGCCCTAGCCCTAGCCCTACCATCTCCCCTTGCCACAGCAGCCACCAAAGTCACTTCCCTCGCCTCCCGGCCGTTGCCATCGTCGCCTTCTCGTTGGGGTCACCGTGAGGTTCTCCTCCTCCCTTTCCTCATTCTTTCACTTTATTATTTAGTTTATCTAATTCAATGAATTTAATTTTTTATTTTTTTTGGTGAAGTTATTTGGAAGTTGGGATGAGATAAATTATTGGACAAAATGCCTTGCGAGAAAGATTTATATTAAAGCATAGATAGGGTATGGTGTAAAATGGTTTACCTTGATTTATAAGTAAAGAATCATGTTTTATTAGGATTTTAAAACCCTAGTAGCCACCTTTTGATGTAATCCATGTTGGTAATATTAAAATAGAATTTGACTTATTCTCCTATTAATAATTTTCCCCTCATTGTCACGATTAGATGATAGATAAATTATCATTGTGATGTTATTCCTCGACTAATATCTCCCATACTTAAAATTGTTGGTAAATTACCCAACTATTACTTCACCTCTAGCCTTAATGATAATTAGATGTAGAATGATATCATAATTATGGTTACTACCTAAGTTGTGGGGATTCATTTATTTCATGGAGATATTGTCCTCTCAACCCTCGATATTAATGAGATAAGTGTAAATTGTGAAGTTGCTTATTGATTGTTGATGATTTGTGGTGAGCTGCAAAAATTGTTAAATAAGGTTGTTTTGATAAAAAGTAATTATTTTTGGAAGTAGAAATTGATTGGTTTATTTAGAATCCTTATTTATCACTTGTTAGAAACAAACTCATGTTGGTATTGTCCAGTAACTTGAAGATACTTAAGCTTTGAATCATGTTTAAAATCATTTGAGGAGTTAGTGTTGAAAAACCCATCATGATTACATTGTTAGTAAGTTATTGATGACTCACGTTTCGCATGTGGAAGGCATCACCAGTAGACGTTAAATGTTAGTGTGCCCACGTTAATTTGTAGGGTTTCTTGGTTGTTTATCCCCTCGTATGGTTTACTTAAGTTCTAGGTAACTAATAGTTCTACTTCTATCGTTGTTAACATGGTAAAGAATTATTAAAGTAATCTGATTATCATTTTGTCTAGTGTAGTTGTTTTGTGTTATCATATAATATAGTCTCATCCATAGTTTTATCTTGTCCTAAGGGATTATGTTCATCTCATCCACTCATACATTTCATTTATTCATCATATAGATACCATTGGCGTTAGTGAGTAGCCTTGTTTATATAGATAAGAAGTGGGAGCTTGCCGTCTAGGCACGAACCCCACTTGGAGGTTCTACCAGGCCTGTTAGGACTTATTTCTCTAATTTGACGTTCTACTCTATTAATGTTTTGATTTACTAAGCACAAGATGTGTTAAGTAGTTATTTTATCAGATCTCATTTAACATGGGTCATTTAAATGTATCGTTCTTTAGTGAACCTTGAGAATGAGATCTCTTATAATGTATTCGAAAACTAAGATCTACCTCAAGTTACCTTCGGGCATATTTACATTATCCCCTTCACAGCTAAGAGATGGAGAAATTGACTTTCACTTATTGTGAGAAGGTTCATGTGTAAGTTACAGTGGGTTCTGAATTGGTGAGAAGGTCATTTTATTCCCGAGGGATCCTAATAATTCTACGTCTTTAGCTTCCTCACACTTGGAGAGGCGTGAAATAGACAGGTACTATTATGTATAAAGCATGTCTAGACCTGTGATATCAAGGAGTACTGATGGCAACTGCCTGAGAGTACTTGGTCTTTATGCTGTGGGCTAAGAGAAATATAAAGGTTTGGAGAGGGCTTATGATACTGGTTTTCTGAGAGGGGGACTTTTAAGATAATGCCTAGAGTGGCATAACACCAATCAATTCAGAATGTCATCCAGTCTGCAGTTTGATGGCTCCTTAATAGTTACCCTTTCGAGCATTTAGTTGAAGTTATATGATTGTTTACTTTACATGAGAATTAGCTCTCATTTATCAGTTTAATATTTGGTTATTTCCAAACCATCGACACCTGTTACTTACATTTTTCTATTATTTATGTAGGTGAAGATCAAGAGTGGGATATACCAGCTTTGGCAAAGGAGCAGTGAGTTTATTTGCACACACAGGCCTGGCACGGTGTGTTGTTGTGTGATTTTGTTGTGACATATTATTTTTTTATGTGTTTTGTATTATGTTGGAAATGTCTGAGATATTTTGAGATTGACATAATAATTATGATGGATGTGATCAACAGATAGGTCGAGACCCAGCTTAAAATTCAAATTTTAGTTGTGTATGATTTTTTTGTGCTCTGGAAATCATGTATTGTTATTGTGATAGAATATTTTGTTTAACATGTTGTCCCCTTCTAGGAGAAATTTTATTTATTTTATTTTAAAATTTTTAATAATTTTATTATTATTTAATTATTTTAGGTGTAATTAATTATCAATATTATTCACGTAGCATCTTACTAAGATATGTGTCCCATGCATGTAGTTGCACATTTTAGATCTTTGTCATTTAAGTTTGGATAGACCAACTTAATCAAATTAAGAGTTAATTTGATCAATCTGACATCGTAATCCTATTTGAGAGTGACTTGGATCCGGCGTGTTAAAGATTTGATTCGGTTTGGTTTTGGGCAAGTTCGGTGGGTCAACGTAGAATTTGGGTAGCCGTAGGCCTGTTCGACAATTCGTTTCCAAACTTACCAAATACTAAGTCCAATAGCACATGTAAAAATAAATTAAAATTTTAATGAAAACAGATTAAATTTTGGTTTACCCCCAAAGGAACAGACCTTCAATAAAAAAACAAAACATTGTGGCCCAGATTGGACAAGCTAGCCACTATCTCTATACAATAAATAAAAACTCTTAAATAAACCATATATATGAATAAATAATGAGAAGACCTAAGATATAAAAATTGAACTCAGTCGTGGATAACGCCTAAGTTGCCCGACATGATCAATCAAATCCGATAGATGATTAAAGCGATAAAATAAAATAAATGCGAGTCTTAACGGACACGTTATCTAAGCGCCAAGCATTAGTCTTATGGCATGTGTGAAACTATGGTGGCAAATGTGAACTCTGGTTCCTGTAATGAAACCCATTTCAATACTACAAATAATGCATGGAAGGGTGTGCATACTCACATCAGTATACAGACCAATGACAATTTGTACACAAAACGAGATAATAATCGATCAACGCAATGAGTAATGATCAGTTTACATATCACTAAAATACAATCCCAAAAAATTATGAATGCAAAATAGTCGACAATAACGATGGTGGCGAAATGGGGTGACGGTAGGGGTGTAAACGAGCCAAGC
>JAVDBV010050843.1:0-10943 GCA_032619315.1 Piper longum
CTACTATTTCCACTATGTACGATATATATATATATATATATATCGTACATAGTGGAAATAGTAGACTAGTAGTAGATGGTAGACTGTGTGTGATAGATAGTAGTTAGATGTATGATGATAGATGTATACTGAATACATGCATATGATGTTAGAAAAAAAAATACATGTGTATTATAGCTAAGGTATGATGCTTCATGTTGCTCGAGGTATATTACAGATTGATTCTAATTTTAAAAATAATTTTTCATTTTTTATTTCTTATATAATGAGTTAGGTAATAATAATTACATATATTTTAGAAATCAAACCTAAGTTTTGTGGATAAATTCTTATTTTTATCTCAACTTAAATAATAAACACATAATAATTTAGATATAAATTTTAATTTTAAATATATATACTAAATAGATTCTAATTTTAAAGATATATATTAATTATATCTTATTTTATTTTTATTTTTTTAATATTTTGATTGATTGACTTTTTTTATTTTTAACTTCATGCCTGTCTTGAGTTCATATTTTGTTAATAAGAGTAGACCATAAAAAAAAAAATTTCTCTTCTACTTCTCGGATCACAATTTTTTCTCTCTTTTTTTCCTTTTTTTTTTCTTTTCTCATTCTTCAATGCAATTTCTAATCTAACCCACATGCTTACACCTACTCACCCAAAACCCAACATATACTCAGTGTCAACCTTATGCAATTGTTCCCCAGGAGATATTAAACCCCTTTTTCTATCTCGTAGATTTTAGTTATTATACCACGGGTAGGATTGGTAATAGATGGGCATAGACACAAATAAGATGAGTCTCTCTATTAATTTGAAGAGTATTCATGCTCGGTCATGTTCACTTGGTCATTTATCTCTATTGTTTATGTCTGTATATTATAGTCAAATGACCAAATGGATAATATCATAAATAAATAATTCTATTACATATAAATTAATTTCGTTAAAGAAATATATGTTAAGTAGTTGTTTAATAGAACAACATAAATATTTTCGTTGTTATTTTAGTTGTATATTGAGGAATAAGTAAATTAAAAAAAGTAATTATCCAAAAATTTAATATCATTAAAAAACTGAATAAAAAATTACAATATAATTGTTCCGTAAAGGGTATTTATAGTAGACAAGGGTTGAACGAGGGAAGAAACTTTTGAAAAATCAGCCCTAATAAAAACGATAATAACTTAAAAATCTTGAACCCTTTGTATTTGACAATTTTATTAAATTAATAAGTTAAAAATCTTGGTAAATATACTAAAACTTAGATTAACATAAATAATATTAGAGAGGGTCAATAAATATTTTTTTAAAGAGATAAAACCTATAAATCTTGATAATTTTTTGCAAAATCTGAATCGATCTTTTAAAATATTTTTCTTCTTGAAAACATAAAAAAATCTTAAAAGAAAAGGCAAGTACTGCTGCCAGTCGCTTGGTTGGTATACATTGTAACCTCCTCTTTTTTCTTCATTTTATAAAATTGTTGCCTCTTGAGCAAAATTGTAGATACCAGAGGGCTATATTCCTTTGACTAAACTGGTCATAACTAAGTACTATGCACAGTAGAGCACCCCAAACTCTGAGTATAAACAATCTCTCAATCAAGAAGGCGGCAACCGATGACAAAAATGTGCTCTGGACCACGCAAAAGTTGAATTCGCTGCAACCTTCAAAGTTGTTCCACCTTTTGGTAACCAGAGTTGTTTCCAATTAAAAAATAAAAAATAAAAATATTATAATTGTCTTTTATTCAATTAGGAATTATCTTTAAAGTTAACTAAAATCTATATATAACATATTAAATTATTATAATAGATTTTATTATTTAACGAAAATATCTGCAAAATAGCATAAATCGCACATAAAGGAACATCTTGCCTAGTTAAATATAAGTAGATTAGGCAGTTTCAAGCTTACGCATAACTTATTTATTTATTTCCAAAGCAACATAGCGCGGATAACCTAAGAGTCATCACCATACGGTACAATAGCGACGTAGTACATTATGGTAGTGGAAAGATACATAGCAGGTGCTTGCATACAATAATGATTAATTAGTAAGGCATACATGGCAGGTGCTTACATGGCAGCTTCTCTTGATTGGTCTCGAAAGTGATGTTGTAGTAATTGGAACCAGTGAAAGTGCCACCCTCCACTTCAGTGACGACAGTTTTTCCATTGTAGAGAACGTCCTTTTGGGTGAATGAGAAGGGGACGTCACACTTGCCCATTGTCGCTAATAGATTCACCGTCACCTTAGTCATCGGAGGAACAAACGTCTTATGTGTCACCTCCACAACAGATGTGATCCTTGTAGTTTTTGACCACTCAATCCCCGATTGAAATTCACCCGATAACTCCACCTTCCCCTCAAAAATGCGAGGAATGCCCGTTTCGAAGGTGGCTTTTGCGCCCAATTTGAGTGTAGCATTAGTCTTCCAAGTAGTAATCTTGGTATCTGTGTATGAGAGCCTCACATCCATTGCGTTAGTTTCCTTGGTATAGTTGCTAGCAGAATTCTTGGCCACAAGTAACTGTTCCGCATCGTAGACCCTGGCATCTTCTATCAGGTATTTGGCGTTGTAAATGTTCCTCGTCAAGACAGGCTCTTCCACCTTTACCTGCGCTTCTCTGACCACACTAGCAACGGCTGCGTTGAGGCAGCTTGTCTTCCCCTCGGTGGTGAGCCTCTTGCAGAAGTTTTTGTTACCCAAGTTGAGCAGAGATATCGTCTGGTCGTCGACTTTAACGGGGCGAAACAGGGTGTCTGAGTTGCTGCTGCTGGTGTCGTCGGAATCCGCCCAAATCCAATTTGGGCTGCGCCTCCAAAATCGATCATAAGAAGTGGGCTTGAGTCGGATGTTCCCATCATGGGTAACAAAAACCTCTTGCGACACAGCAGGATCGCCAATATCAGTGGCCGAAAACATCAAATATGGGTGACGCTCTGTCCAAGAGAGACGCAAATAGTGGCCATTATCTCCTTTGAATGCCACATATTTTGGCAGAAACACCATCGAATCCCAATCTAGGATTGTGAAAATGTCAAGTTTGTTGCCATCGAAAACCTTGTATTTGGCCAGCACGCAGCGATTGAAAGGCGAAGTACTAGAGGAGCCATAATCCCACACACATATAGCAACCTGATTGGACGTGCATCAGTCGGAACTTATTCGTTGCAGCGTCGTCGTCCACTGGGATGGGCTTGAACAGGGTGCACGACTCTTGGGATTGATCCTCCTCTGCCTCGCTAGCGGTTGCAGATATCCAGTAGTCACCACTACGTCGTACCCAATACCTGTTGTTTTGGCAGCTTCTTATGTGCACCAAGCCAACATTGCTAGCCTCTCTTGCCATCTCCACTTCAAATTTTATATACGGACTCTCAACCTTCAATTCAGAGGATTGGAGATACCTATGACTCTGACCATTCTCGTTGATTACGCGCAAATAAAAACTTTTTCCTGGTTCGGAAGAGTTGAGAATGACATGCCTTGGCAACGGCGATGCCAAAAGCGGAGCAGACTGCATTTTATTTCTTGGAAGACGTCACACCTGAAACAACATGGAGAAATATAATATAAAATAATATATTATAAAATAATATAATAGTTTTTTTTCTGGTGGCTAATCTACTCTTACCTGCCATCTTTCTCTTTTTAGCGGATGTTTTGTAAGACGACTTTAATTGTAATTTTCAAACTAATAAATTATTTTAAAATATAAGATCAAATATTCCAATAATAATAAAATTTTCAACAAATAATATTCAAAATCATTTTATTCACAACAGAGAATTTTTAACAAATAATACTTTCCTATTAGAGTATCTTTTCAACCAATCAAATTACTACATAACTCATAATGAAATATCTTTTTTTGATCATTGCTATAAATATAATAGAAGCAATATAGATGCCACTTCCCACCCTCTTTATTTTTTTACAAATGTCTCCACCAAGTAAAAACTGGTACAACACTTTAATAATATATTTTTTCATTTGTATTTGATTAGTTTATTTGCATACAATGCTCGCGCACTGTGCAGAAATCTTGACTAGTGATTAATTAGAGAAATACCTATGAACTTAATACTGACCAAGTAAAAAATGCAACTAATTAAAATAAAAAAAAAGCTAAATTATTATATTTTAGCTATTATTTATCTTTGCTTATATATAAGATATTAAATTATTATAGCCTATCTTATTATTTAACAAGAATTTATATCAACAAAATTAATAGAGTAATAATCTACGATAATTTATATACGTAGATAGCATTTTAGCATTTATTAAATGTCTTTAATGATAATTTTAGAAATTTAGTTATTGATGAGTGTTATTAATTATGTATATCTTAATGTTGATTGGGTCTTACAACACATAGACCTTATAACTGATCATAATTCAAATTCAAATTTATCTCTACTGTAAGTCACTTATGGCACGATACATTCCCTTATTTACATAAGCTAATGATATAATGGGATCACTGATACACTAGCCATTATAATCCACTAGACCGCAATTTTATCATAAATAATCAACATAGACTAGTTTATCTTCATATAAACTATCTATTATAATTTAATATATTATTATATATCTTTAATTTAGTATATTAATATATATCTCCCACCTTATTACCTTATGTTAAATAGCATCTTATCACTTTTCAGCCCTCTTTACATTGTGTTTGATACAGGCATCATTATAAGAGCAAGGTTTCATTTATCCTTTTTTTTGTAATTGAAAAAGCTAGCCGGCTATGATTACAATAAGGAGTCTCTATAAACATCACATTGTAAAGTATCAATTAAATTTTTGATACGTCTATTAATTAGGGGTGCTAACTGAGTAAGCTAGCTCGTGAACATTTGGTATTTGACCTGGTCCGGTTTAACTCGACTCGAAACTCAATATTTAAATGTTCGAGATCGAACTCGAATCCTATGAGTCTAGTTTTAACAAGGCAGTGTTTGACTCTACTTGACTCGGTTATAATTCGAACTTGACTCAAAATTGACTAGTACGTCGACTTAGAACTTAATTTTATAAAATAATATAATAATATACATAATATTACTTATCTGCTCAAAATAAATGTTATTATTAACTACGTATTAAATGATGGTGGTGATGGTTTTTTAATTTTTATTTTTTTTATCAAATTTGGGTCTTCCCTATAATTGAATGATCAAGATTAAAATTTGAGATAAAAATATTATCTGCCCCCAGCTAAAATAGTATATATATATATATATATATATATTTATACACTAATAAGTTTAATTGTAATTAGATATATTTTTACATACAGTATAATAACAAAGTGGTTGGATAGCTTAGATGAGAGATATTCTCATTGAAGATCATGCTTACTACATTTTTTAAGTAAGATAGTTTTGACTTTATAATCGAACCGATTTCTAGCTCACAAATGAGCTGATTTCGGGCGAGCTCGTCAAAATTAAATAGTTTAAGTGTATACGAGCTCGAGTCGAACTCGATCACCAAAAAAATATTTGAGTTAATTTTGAGCATATATGTTGAAAACTCGTTCGATCTCGAACCGAGTTTGAACCAACGTTGTACTATTTGAGTTGAGTTCGAGTACAAGTTAAGCTTGACTCGCTTACTCATTTAAGAGCCTTAATATTAATAAATCTAACAAGACTAAATGCGTAGATCAGTGTCATGTGCTTCACACGTCAAAGTTTTTACCTAGTTATCTACACTTTCTTCTACATTTTCTAGTTAAAAGCACCTGAGTTTTTTTTTTCTCATCATGTTTTGGCATTTCTTGCATTGTAATTGATTTTGCCCCACAATAATTATATTAGCACATTAATACTTACTTAATTTAAATTATTATTATTATTTATTAAGAAAGTGTTGTAGCATAATTTTACCCAAATTAAGGATTTTAAAAATAAAATTTATTTATAGTTATACTACTCGAATTAAATTTGTTATTCAATATACATACTTAATTTAAATACATATTTGTTCATTTATTTATTATTATTTATTATTTAGAAAAATTTTAGATTACAACTCTATTTTAATAAAAAAACTTTTAAAAATGAATTCCATTTAATTATTAAAACTTTTACTATTACAATTAAAATTACTTATAATATTTGTATGCAAGTATATTTTTTAAAGTTAAGTAAAGATTATTTTTTATTTTAAAAATATATTAATAATTTTTAAATTAATTGTGTGTATTCATAATATATATTTTATTAATAAATTTCAAATATACTCTGTGCATCATGTTGATCTTTGGTTATTTATTATATTATATGTAGTCAAAGACCTGTGCGATACAAAAGGTATATTTAAAACTTATTAATAATCTATATTAAGAATATACAAAGCTAATTTTTTTAAAAATATTACTACATTAACTTTAAATAAAATAATGGTTATTTATTTAGTTTTAACAAAAAATATAGTTGTACAAATATTTTAAAAGTGATTTTAATTTCAATAAGTAAAAAAATTAATAATTAAATAGAATTTGTTTTAAGATTTTTAATTTGGATAGAATTATACTCTAACTTGTTATTCAATAATAAATGGAAATAAATAAATAAATAAAAATCTGCAAAAAATTAAATCAAATATGTATTATTATTGTTAACAAACTTTAATTCAATTATTAGAATTATTAATATATTAAAATTTATTAATATTTCAAAAATTCCTGTTTTGGGTAGAGTTATACTTACTTCTGGGACATTGTGATTTAAATTAAAAGACGATAGACAAGGGGTGAGTAATCGGTTGAACCAACCGAACCAGTCGCTTGGTAGCCAGATTTTAAGATCCAAATGAAATTGAGTTAAACTTGAAACCAAACTAAAACCAATAGAAATATTCTGTTCGTTTTGGTTCGATAACCGAATAACCGATTTAAATACTAATGTATAATAAGTATATTTATTTAATTATTTAATCAAGATTATATCACTATTTTAATAACATTTAATAAGTAATTCTAAATATATATTATATTAAACAAATAAAAGATTATTATAATTTTATGATAGTTGATAAGAAATATAAGTTTTATAACCTTCTTTTTTTAAAACTTCGGTTTCTTCGGACTGAACCTAAATAATCATATGCAGTTCAGTTTGGGTATTACCTTTGAAACCAAAATTTACCTCAAAGCCGAACCGAAACCAAAACTTCAGTTCTGTTTCAATGGTTCAACCCTTCTGTCGACCTTGTAAAAAAAAAAAACTACGAATCAAGTTATTCTAACTTGGACAAAAAAAATTATCCATGTTGCCTAAACGGTTGAAATGAGAAGTTAAAATGTATCCAGTGCTTTAACGTAACCGAGAGGGGGAGGTACGGTTGATATGCTTATAATAATAACTAAATATTTATAAACTAAGCCCAGACAGATAAACATCTACTTACACTAAAAATGAGAAAGAAAGCAAGGTTTTATTTTCCAAGGCGAAAGAGAGCAAGGTTTAAACTTTGATTGACGTTTCCCTCGAATCACAACAATCCATAAAAAAAGATTACAATCAAACCTGGCGATATTAGGAAGATAATACGGAAGAAAGCCGGCTGAATAGTTTTGCCAGGAATGGTTGCATGAGGAAGACATCCCATTTATATATTTATAACATAGCATAACATACTTTGGTTACAGCGTAGCATCAAGATTATGATCAAATCGTATAATAAACGAGAAGTCAAAACTTAACTATTAAATTTTTTAATGTGAACGAACGAAGGACAATTATATATCTGTTGGCTAGACAAAATGCTTATTAAAAATAATTATAAGCGAGCTTGTCTTCAAATAATGGTCCAAAAATGAAAATAAACCAGCTGGGTTTAAAAGTTTTAGTCGAAATCTATTTCAAATCATAACAATGCCTCATTTTTTATAATGACTCACTTTCAAGCATGAAATATATACAATCAAACCTTACGGTGGAAGCACCGAACAATTTCATTTTGGAAACCCTCAACATATGTTCTGATAGTTACTAAAAAAGCAGCAGTGAGTTGTAAGCTTTGGTCGAATTCTTTCTCAAATCACAATAATCATTCGTATCCAAGCAAAATCAAATAAATCAAATAAGAAACAATCAAAGCTGGGGATAGAAATAAAACCATTTTCCTTGAATACCCCAATAAAATCTTATTCTGATAATAATTACCCGAAAGAAAGGGACTGCTAGCTAGCCGAGGCCGAAACCTAGCTTGCCGAGACGCAATGGAGGAGGTGCCTGCGTCTTGGATGTTGCCTGGTTTTATAGATGGGGAAGATGTTATTGGAGAAGACCTACTAAGATAACTTTATGGTTAAACGAGAGATGACGTGTTCGCATTGATGATGCTTATGCAGATAGAAATTGATTTTATTGGGTTAGTTGCATACGTTGTAATATTTTCCAAGTACATGAACCTACCTCTCCCATATTCTCTCCAACCGATGCCTAAGCTTTGGGATGCCAGTTTGCATCTCTAAAATGTTATAATCTTGGAGAAAAGAAAAATGGAAGTTCTAATCGTTGGTGGCGTATCCCACTAACTTGGAAATGCAGAAAAGAAAGTTCTACCATGGCTTTTACAAGGAAACTCTACCGAATTTTTTTACATAAATCCAAGTTGTACCGGCATAATTAAGTGCATAAACCAAGAATAACGTAATGAAATTTATATGGCATTTGCATCATTTAAAATGCCCCAAAACGCCCAAGATTTGCAACTCATTTCATCAAGATCAATTCTTTAACTGAATCGAGAAAACATGGCACAAGGGACGAGTGGCGAGTGACGAGTGAAGAGTGACAACTTAGGATGGCAAGAAAATAAAATAAAATAGAGGTGAGAAGAAAAAGAAAAGAAAAGGAAAAATTAATTTTCTATTATTTTCTCTCATATATTTGGTCAGAAAAAAAAGAAAAATTTATATAGCATCGTTCTCATTTTCTTGTATTTTTTATGTTAAAATAGCTAGGAAGGACGTTAACATATTTTCCAAACCAATTTCTTTTTCTCACATTTTTTTGACAAACTGAAAAAATGTGATAAAAGTTCACTTATCTCATAATCTAAAGAGAATTAAGTCCTGTTTGGTTGACATAATAATGAAATTTTTATGCGCATAATTTACAAAAAGATAGTCATGATGTAAATATGAGATGTAAAATCTCTTTGCGAAAATTCCTCGTGTATCTTGTGTTTGTTTACAGGTAAATATATTACCACCCTCTTTTACTCAGGGATGAGGGTGGTAATATATTACCAGTAAAAGCCATATTGCTCATACAATGGGTTTATTGTGTAATAGAAAGTTCTTTTCTTTTTTACTTTTTGACAGCTTATAATGTGATGGAAAGATAAGTACTTCTCAAGAATTATAATTGATCGTGAGTGAATATATATACAAAATTATAAAACAAAACACTCTCAATAGTTATATACTCATTTAAGTTAGTTGCTTACTAATTCTTAATTTTATTCATCACCACATCTATGTACGTACTAGTCATGTATAAACCAATACTTGTTGGGTTAATCCCACATCCAACAAGTGGCATCAGAGTTAAGGTTAGTTTTGGTGTTGCCTTAATTAGTCACACAATTTGTCGGCCGGTCCGAATTTGTGTCTCCCTATTTGTTGGTCGGTCCAAAGTTGGCCCGAATTGGTGTCATCTGGAACCTCACCAAGACATATTGCCTCCGCATGTGGTGAGGGGGAGATGATTCGGGTATTGTGATGTGTGAAGGGGAGAATTGTTGGGTTAATCTCACATCTCATTTGGAGGCAACCGGTGACTTATATATAGGCTAATAGAAAAGTCTTAATTCTTAAACTAGCTTTTGGATTAAGAGAGGCCCATGAACCTATTTCACTTCACTTTTAGGGCCCGAAGGGCCCAACAACACTAACATTTGTGTATAGCTCATATTGATCAGAAGTTGGCATATTAACTATAAAACGATGAAACCTGCGTTAATGAGAACTGAACATCTTGGATGTGTCCGATCAACCTCCCCCCTACAAAGACAGCAGGTACTGGGGGACTCTTTCCCAGAAGCGACGTGAGAACCCTCTCAATCCCTGCTCCCCTCGCCATCTCGTCAAGCTCATATACAGTAGGGTTGCCTCCATACCCAGAAAGTAGCACCTTGATTGAATGGTACATGCAGCAAGGCCTATGGCTGTCTATGACCACTGGGCTGACCTTAACCAGTTTCAGCACTCTCTCCATCCTTGAGAGTATGTATATATGATTTATGAATGTATGCCAGACTTTGTGGAGGTGAGAGAGAAGGGAAATAAATTGTGTATGATCGGAGGGATGGAATATCAGATGATGACGTTTGTAAATTGTGAGGGAAGATTTAGATGCGAGTAGAAATGGATGCTTAGTGGGTTTATATAGGATCTCACTGCGGGGAGATTGTCCATGGCGATACCAAAGAAAGACCTGAAAATTTTAGCTTTCAAGATATTCTGATATCGAAAGATATCTCGAACTTATCAGTTATCACCCCTACTACGTTTTCGACAACTTAACAATTTAAGATGATGATGCAATGGTAATTAGCAACTATGCTCGGTCAATTATAAGCTCATACATATAAATTCTATCATCTATTGAATAGTACGTTTTCTTGGGACTGCTAACTGAATATTTTCATCATAAATAAATCCTTGCGAGTACTTGGATGAAGGGATTATATTAGTGACAATTAGTTAAATCTTGATGAGAGATGAATCAAAAAATGAAATGATAAATCCGAAGAATTTGAACTTAATGACAAATGTAAAAACACAAATAAACTGAAACAAGGTAATTAGTGGTACCAACAACGTCCATATAGTGCACAAACATTTTAATGTTCTGAACTATATATATATATATATATATATAGTTCAGA
>JAVDBV010050844.1:0-13676 GCA_032619315.1 Piper longum
AGACTATATTCAAGTTCAACAAGATAACTCATTCGGGAACATAAATATCAAGCCCAGGGGAAAGCTTGTAAAATCAGACTTTTGATGTCTGGCGAATTAACCATTTAGTGTTTGCCATTGTAATTTCAAGTCAGATTTTTCTGATGCACAATTTGATTAGTTATCAATGTTAATTGTTATCGCTGCAGTTGTCCATTTTCTTGTGTATCAGATTTGCTAACTCTAGGCAGGTTCAGAGATTAGCATGTATTTATTGCACAAAATACCTATACCTTCTGTACATAAGTGTATTGTAAACTAATACATAATTTCTTAATGGATTAGCTGTTTTTCTGTTACATTGCTGCTCAGCCCAATATGATGCCCCCGTTCTGTTTATAGACAGTTTTTGTGAAGAACATTTCATCGTGTCAGGAACTAGAATCGATGATATATAATTAGTTATAAACCTTTCGGGTCGATGCCGGCAAGCAATCCTCGTTCTTTGAGAAAGTTTTCCTGTGATGCACCAATTGATGAAAGGACTAGCTCTTTGCTAAATAGATAAATGAACCAGTTTGTGCGTACAGTAACTATCAAGTACTCTTTATGTTGCAACACTCGATTGAGAGATTTTTTCTTCTTTTAAATCTGTTCGGACAAATAATTGTCACCATTTCCTTCTTGGTTCTTCGCGAAGAACTATAAACTGAATAGAATTCAACAGCCTGTATCGCTAACGAGATGCAAGAAGTAAACAGTAGCCATTAAAATTTGTTAACTATCGATATCCAATTGGAAAACACCAATTCAGCAGCTTTAGTAGACTGGTTTATTTGCTGAACTTAGGGTCCTCTTCTTCTGTATTAATATATAGATATCAATATTAGATGGAAACAATTCCAAAATCTTTGTACAAGGATTTCTTCTAACACAAAATGGTGGTTTTAACTACCATCGAAGCAGCCGGTGGAAGCACATCCATTCTCCCAAAGATGGATGGTTACTGGCTACTACATTACCTCGAACAAAAGAAAGGTTTCCACGCGTTTGAAGCATCCACGATGCGATCAAGACACTGAGCTATCGTCATCGTCTGAACTGTCCGGCCGCTGGGCATAACGAGGAAAAACTGTTAAGGTTGGATTGACAGGAATTGGGAATTGCCTGGCAGAACTCACAATTGTTCTCTCGTTAATTTTCCCGACTTCCTTGCAAACTCCATCCAATACATTAAGGAAGTCTCTGACCACCATGAATATTCTGAAGGGGTGTGCTTCTTCTTTAGCAGAGTTACCATGAAAATATTCAGTAATCTCCTTCACAAGCGATAGGGCGACGCTCTCTTGAGCTTGGATTTTTATGATTTCTTCCTCTGACTTCTTCAAGAAGTCGTTCATTGACAACGAAAATCGCTGGCTGCTACTATGCATTTTTGCCGATTCATTCAATCTCAAGACTTCGCTGATCTTTCCAACTCCTCCAGCTAGTTTCGAAACGTAACTGCTAAGCACATCCGAGTCCATTGCAGCAGCTTTCTTCACATTCCCCATTTCACTACTTAGCCCCGCCACAACCTGTAGCCCAATCTTTCTGAATTGTACATCATCTTGGAGAGAGGAAGGATTTCCGGACGTAGCATTGGAAACGCGAGACCCTTCCAATCGGATGATCTCTTGAACAACAAAATGCAAGAGAGTAGTTTTGCCATCAGTGCCTTTAACATCTACAAGCTTGAGGAGTGTGTCAAGCTTGAAGGCGTGAGCGTCACCGCGATTGGTCCCGACATTCATTCTATTGCCAGTCTTTAGAACAGCTTCTAGCAGTTTGAGGAACATCCGGCTATTCCTGAGCTCTTCACAGGCAGCCTGATAAAAGGCAACAATATACACCTCAGTGGAGAAGACAAAACTGATAAAATACACAATGCCATAATCTAAATATGAGGCTTTGCTTCAGCTATCGAATAAATGATATCTTCAAGAATATCGATACGGGAAATCAAATGCTCAGATGATAACTACCCCCAATTAATACTCAACAGAAACTATCCAGATACCATTTGAGTAGACAATTAGGTAACAAACTTGTCTACTTCCTAGGATACATGTGAAAGTCCTTCCCATTTTTATACAACAGATTTATTTCAATCTATCATATTTGAATCGTCTGCTCTTACTAAGTCCTTTCCTTCTCTGTGGTTAACTCACCACATCAAACCAATTGCAGTGGAATGGAAAATTGAAGGGCACAGAATGAATCAATGTAAAATGAGAGAGAGAGAGAGAAAGAGAATTGGAACGAACTTACCTCCAAGGTTTCAAACGACTTCTTGAGATATTTAACCTCGGAATCAAAATTTGCTATGTAAAGAATAGCATCGACCCGCTTGAATGCAAATGGAATATCAACAACAGCTTTGAGAAACTTCTCCGCCGGACCAAGTTTGACGGGTGACTCGTCATGGTACTCTTTCAGTTTAATCTCCTCTTCCTTTGTAGGTGCCATCTTGAGTAACGTTTCCAAAAGTTCAGTGCCTAAGCTGTCCGTGTTTCCTATTAGCATCCACAACATTTCCCACGCATCACAAACAGGTAGATCAACCAAAAAAAGGGGGGTCGGGGGGTTGGGGGGTGGGGGGGTTAAAACAGTAGCAAGCAAAACCCAAAACCCCATAGCAAAAAATCATGAACAAGATGAGCCAAATCACAAGCAAAATCAAGTGGAAATGATGTTTCTTTGAAATCAAGAAATTGTCAGGTTATCGATCATCATTATCACCACCACCACAAGGTTGGAACAAAGGTTTTGCAAAGGTTTGAATAGTGGAGTGAATCGATTCTCACCTTCCAAAAGAGCATCACAGACTTCCTCCTTGGTCACATTCAAGGCCCTCAACAGGATAGCAATGTTTTGTGACTTCTTGGGATCCAACACTCTGTTCTCTTGCTTGGGCGATGGTATTACCGGCTTCTTGAGCACCTCTTTGGGAGTAGGCGTTGCATTGCACACAAACAATGTCTCGATCATCTCTTCGTTCAATCTACGATCCCAAAACCAGATTTCAACAAAACCCAGACAAACAAAATCATCAAACAGAACATGGTAGAAGTGAAGATCAAATGGAGATGGTAGCATACTGGAAAGAGCTGGACTTCAACTGATCCCACACCATGGCCCGGTCGGAGCTCGCCCGGACCTTGTCCCAGTGCAAAGGCTTCAACTTTGGCTTAGGCGTAGTCTCTTCCTTCTCCGGCGACGTCTCTTCGTCCTCCACCGCCGCGGATTGGCCTCTGTACCCGACGTCTCTCGGAGTTATCAGCACCGGCGGCCGCGACGGCGGCGGCTGCATTGCCGGCGCCACCTGCCGGACCTGGCTCTCCCAGAACCCCACCGGCGGAGGCGGAGGAGGAGGGGGAGGCGGCGGAGGCCGGTTGGGCGCCGGCATTGTCGTAAAGCTGCGGTCTTGCGGCGGGGGCGCGGCGAAAGTGTGCGAATCCGGCGACATGGACGCGGATCTCGGAGAGGACGACGATCGGGAGTATGTCGACGAGCTCGCGGAGCTGATCCTCGTTGCCTCGGTCATGAACCTCGGCGGTGGCGACGGGCTGATGGACGGCGGCGAGACGACCGACCTCCCGGAGCTCAACCTCGCCGGCGAGGCCGACGACTGGGACTGCGAGGGTGACAACATCGCTGGCGAGGTGATCCTGCCCACCTCCGGCCTGAATCTCGGCGGCGGCGGCGGCGACGGGCTATGCGAGGCGGAGCTCGACGGGGAGTAGGAAGGGCTGTTTGAAGTAGCCGTCCTCTCGGCCTCCACCACCGGGAAGACACGGCGGGAGCTCGAGGTGACGAAGCCGGAGCTATCCTTCTCCGCCGACGAATCCCTCGGGGAGTAGAACTCCTCGTCCTCCTCGCCGTCGCCGTCCTCCGACGAGGTCCCCCGGATCTGCCGCGGTGGCAGCGGCGGGAGCGGGTGGATCTCCGGGGAGCCCAGCTTCCGGTATGGCGAGCTCGCCGCCGCCGACGCCGAGTCCGATTCGCCGCCGTCGCTCTCCACCCGCCTCGAGTTCACGAGGGTGCCGAGGTAGAGGAAGTCGGAAGCCACCCCGCCGGAGGAAAAGCCGGCAACTTTCCGGCCCTCAGAGGCGGTCGCATTCGTGGGGAACAACCGGTAGCTCTCCGACTTTGGGTCGTCCTGCACCCCGCCGCCGCCGCCGCCGCCGCCGCCGCCGCCGCCGCGGCGGTGGCGGCGGAGGAGAAAGAGAGCGGCGACGGCGGCGGCGAGGAAGAGGAGGAGGAGGGAGGGGAGGAGGACAGCGAGAAGCTTGCTGGGGGTGGAGTGGTGGTGGGAAGTGGGCTTGGGTAGGATGAGGTTGGAGATGTTGGCCGGGAAGGTGGGGAGAGAGGTGGCGGCGGCCGGCGGCGGCGGCGACGGGTAGGTCGGGAAGAAAGGCGGCGAATTTGCCGAAGATGGGAACTTGGGAAGCGGCGGTGAGACGTCCGGAGGCTCCGACGGCGGCGACACCGACTGTGGGAAGAAGGGTTGGTGTAGGAGACGGCGGTGGACAACGACGGCGGCGGTGCAAGTTAGATACAGAGGAAGAACACAAACAGAGAAGCAGAAGAAGCCATAGTTTACTGGCATTGTCGTCTATTATCTACACAAAACAATGAAGAAGAAAGAGGAGGAAGAAGAAGAAGAAGAAGTGATGAGTAAGTAGTATACGAAGAAGAATGGAAGGTAGGTGGTGAAGGGAAGGTGAGTACAGCTCAAGATGGGGTGGTGGGAAGAAGAAGGGTGTGAAAAGGAAGGTAGTAAAGAGATGGTAAAAAACAAGAACGATGGCTACTGCTACAATATTGTACTAGTAGTACTTGCTTGATCGGGAACAAGGAAACCACCATGGTAATAACACTTGCCAGTAGAATGAATTGGTGAAGATTAGAGGAGGAGAGGATGGGTTAGGCGGATAATTAGTTTATATTTTTAGGAGTTAAGTTAGATCATGGAGGTTTAACTTGTCTTGTGATTTTGTCTCCCAACATGAAGTTAATTTACTACAGTAGGTCTACAGTTACTGTGTGCATTAGATGAGAAGAATTGTTTTTTTTTATCCCTGGCAGAGAAGAAATGTTGGGTAGAAGAATCGAATCTAGATTAGTTTATGGAAAAGTGCTTACCACATTTGCATTTTCGAGGGTTAAGTGAGAATTGCGAGGTTAAACTAAGCACTTGATCTTCCAAAATCTCAGTGGTTGACGTTTTAACCATGTTATTACCATCTGCTGCGTCTAGTGTCAAAGCCATGACATCACGATTCCCCGAGGAGGAATATTGGTGTTCATGAGTTGTTTAAGAACGTTTTGTTAATAATAGTGTGGTTACCGACTTAGTGTCCTTGTTCTCGTGTGGAGAAATTGTTTTTTTTTATTTTATCCAAAAACAAAAAAAGCAAAGACAAATTGCTGGGCTCTTGAGGTTGCTCAGAGGGGAATGGAAGCAACCTTCGAAGTGTCTACGTGATGGGAAAGAAATATGTAAGATCTTCCATAGCTTATTGATAATCGTCTGAGAAAATTATGGTACGATTCTGAAAGCATGCTGTTTCACATTGCCCAGAGG
Organism: Piper longum; assembly: GCA_032619315.1. Lineage (NCBI taxonomy): Eukaryota > Viridiplantae > Streptophyta > Magnoliopsida > Piperales > Piperaceae > Piper > Piper longum. The sequence goes on from JAVDBV010050844.1 coordinate 5,609, forward strand.
AGAAAAAGACCCAAAAATGGACGATAAACGCAATAAATAACAAATGCATGATAGGACAAGAAAAGAGAAATTTTTATTTACAAAGCCCAGAAGTCAAGAATAAAAGTTGTAGGGAACTAAGAAAAGTTGTAAGTTACAAAAGCAATTATGTTTTTTGTGTATCGTCAAATTTTTCAATCCCAAGCTGGGCAACATCAGGTTTATGCCAATGTGCCTTCCCTTTGAATTCCATTCAAAGGTTAACTAAAAATTGAGATTAATAGTTTTTTACAAGCCTGCAAGCTCACTCTTATTGAAGTAAACATTGATAGTAGGCGACGTTATAGAAGGATGCTTGTGGCATGCCCCTTGTCACAAGTACAAAGAAGATGAATTGCAAACAGCTGGTCAGAAGAGAGGTGCAATTGACGGTGAGCATAAAACAAGAGCAATGGCAGGCATCTCTGCAAATAATGCTACAATACTCCCCCCCATAAGGGATGAAGGCGTTTCACCTTGCTTTCCACGTTAACAAAAAGGCGTATTGTAGAAGTTGGATGGTCACTCCATAATTTGATGACCTCGTTGGGCTCATGATCGATCCTCTTAGAAAAAAAAAACTATAAATACTTCCTACCTTACAATGATATATGATTCGACTGGCATGCGATTGATAAACTATTTGTTAGGAGTAATTAGTGCATCCCTCTATCACGAGGGCATGTTTTTTAAGCAATTTTCTCTGTTTGTAGTTAAAATTAGAGCAGTAAGTAGTCACCCAATACATTATTTTACCGAGTTTTTGCATTCAAATGTCATAAAATTGGTTTAAAAAAATGTAATGGGTAAATTTTTTGTAAAGTAATTAAAGAAATTAACTTAACCGATTTTAAATTAAATACGGTAATGATAGAAGGTTATATTGTTACTATTGTAACAATTTATTCAGAAATACTTGGCAATTTTACTTAAATAATTAAAATCTCTACCTGCTATGAAGTAAGTATTCCATTATTGTAACACCTCAAATTCAGTTCACCCTTGTAAATCGAACCGGCATGTTACAGGCCCCAATTAGGTTGGTTAACCCGAATCTAACTTAAGCGGATTTAATTTCGGTGTCTTAAGATGAAGATATGACTCATCATAATTGATGAATGCTCAGAAACCTAATATAACATTATATTGATGACATGCAAACTAAATCACACACTAATGCAAATACGATAAAATTAATAAATATTCTAAAATATAATGGACAGAGTTTCCCCTAAAAATGACATTAAGGGCCACCCTATCAAAAATACATATGCAAATATATATAACTATATATCAAACAGTTTCATTCATACAAAATCTAACATAATGTAAACTTTTTCTAAAACTTGGGTCTCTACCCGCCTGTGCAATCTATTTACGCTTCACATCCTATCATTATATCTTATCATTCAATTATATCGTCATGTTTTTCATTCTTCACATCAGTTCCAATAAAATCAAATCATACATAAATTACTAAACATTCAATCAAGATATATGTGTGTGTGTGTGTGCAAAAGACCTCATTGTTCCTCCGTCCAAGCTGGCACTTCCATCTCATACTCATCACCTACATATAATACAAAAATCGTTAGTAATGGGCATTACTGGTCCATAAAATAACTAATAACAAACTGGCTATGAGAGCAAACTCTCATATGAAAGAAAACATCATATACTCTTCATGAACTCTTTAAAAGGCACCTACTTAGGAGCCATTGGGCTGCAGACCCGGTAGCATCCTGAACTGACTGATATGCTGCTGATGTTGTTGCCTCACTCGGTATTTTCTTACTTCATTTTCTGGTCTCAAATCCTAAGCCCTCTCCTTACCTCCATATTTCTCCTGGCCTTGAGTACGAAGGCCGAGTACTCTTAGGCAGTCTCCTTCAATACCCTTTAAACCACAAGTCATGACATGCACTGTACTAAACAATACCCGTAAGCCTACACGTTCTCCGGGTGTAAGGAACTCAAATGCGGAGTTGTCAAGATCCCTCGGGAATAGAACAGTCCGCTACCACTAATCCAGAGCCCTCTTTGACTATCACGGTATCCTCTTCATGGTACGTGCAATTGATTTCTCCATCTATCGTCTCACTGAAAACTCGATCAAAAAATATATAGGCCTGGGAAAGGATTTATAAAATAGGCTTGAAGGCAACTTGCTGTGGATCTTCTTTTAAAATCATTCTCGAGGGATCTCATCCTTAAGGGTTATTAATCAAGAAAACACTTCGGCTAAATGACCTGAGTTAAGTGGGATCCAATAAAATGCCACTTAACCCGTCCTGCAAATAATAATTAAACCTACAATAGAAAGAGCATAAAAACAAAGGCGAGTCCTAAACGGACCTAGTAGAAACTCCAAAAATGTCATCGCGCCTAAGCGGCGAGCTCCTATTCCGTACCTACACATCAAACCTAAAAGCTAATGCCGGCTAATAAATGATGCATCAAACTCATCCTAATTATCACACACAATGCAATCATCATCAATTAACAATCAAATAATCATAATTGTAAAAGTAATCCTAACTTATCTCACTCATACCAATTTTACTATACGTTTCTAAGTTACATTGTGGTCAATTATCATACTGAGACTCGATTATCTCATTAGCTCACTTAGCTGTTCATTCACACTTAATCAAATCATGTCACTTATCACTTCATCAATAATTAGGGTTTAATCACCTCAACATCAATTAATCAATCCTAGCATGATGTGCTAACAATCATCAATCTTAAATGATAAACATAAAGGAAATTATACCTCACGTCATCAGCAATTGGCGACGGCTAGGGTTATGTCGTGCTTGCGTCTCGAACCTCAAATTCGATGCTCGACAGCATCCAACGCTTGATCGGGTTCGATTGGATGAACTCGGGGAAGATCTGTTGAATTCGAGCAAATTCCAACAATTCCAGTTTTTCGGCGAGTTTTGATGGTTTTCCGGCGGGTTCAGTGGTTTTCCAGCCACTTTCCGATGGTTTTCCAACGACAATCGCCGGTGATGTCTACTAGCCAGATAGTGGTCGTATTATGTACCATCTGAACCAACTCAGTGAGTCTGACGTGTCTGTGGCGTCGACGTGGCCGATGGAGGTAGCGGTTCGCTAGAAAATGGCTAAAACAAGCGGCAGTTAGATCTGACCAGCCAGGGCGGCGACGGGCTCCGATCTGGTCGGGGAAGGAAGCTAGGTGGTCGGTGACGCCGAAGCGGCCACTTGACGGCGACGGAGATGGTCGCCGGCAGCGGGATCGGCGACGCGAACCAACATAGGCTCCGCGCTAGGCGCGGCGATCCCTCATCGCGACGGCCGGACTATGGTCGGGCCTGGCCGGGGTGGCACGGCGACACCGTCATGGGAGGGAGCGGCGTCAGTCAGCGGACGGGTGGTGATGGCGATCACCAAGAGGCAAGGCGGCTAGGTTTTGGACGGGGAGGAGTGTCGGGGTAAGAAAAACTGGTTGGGTGGCATGCTTATAAATATTACTTGACACTTCTCCGGCTCGAGTCAAGAATAATATCTAAATCGAAATAATTCAAAAAAAATCTAGAAAATCGAGAAAAATTCCCTAAAATAATACAACATCAAAATATCCAAATGATATGCTCTATAGCTATTAACCCACCCAAAACTGCCCATAACGCATCATAACACGATAAATGGCCTAAAAGTAATTCTATGATCCACTATATATAGTAAAAAAAATAAGCCGCATACTTTTATACATGCTGATAACTCTTTTTTTTTTCTGTTGTGATCATGAAGTTATCATCACATACTTTGGTATACATAACCCTCATAGCTTATACATGCGACTAGCGTAGGCTCACTACACGTATTCTGAAACATGTTCGACTTAAAATAACAGTCGAACCGACTAATTCTAAATATAAAACCCTAACTCGAATCGTAGGTTTTACAATTAACATTCAATTTAGTTACGCCAATTTCATTTAAAAAGAATTGTTTAGTTAAATTTTTATACACTAAATTTTAAAAAAAACTTTATATTAGCTTGTAATATTAATCTAAGATATTATACACCTAACGGAAGTGGCAAAAAAATTAATCATATTTTGACTATTTTACCGTTGTAAAAATGAAACAAAAAATAGTAGTAAAATCTTTTGAAATTCATAAACAGTTTGGTTGAAGTAAAAAAATTTAATTTTTTTAAAAAATAAGGACAATTTGATTTTTTTTCATCATTGTATCCTACTTTTAGGTTTTTTAAAAAATACGTTGGATAATAAATATTTTAAAATTAATTTTTATTATAATTACTTATATAATTAAGATGATATATTAAAAACATTAAATTGATTTGAAATTTTATATTTTTTTTCTATTTATATATATAGAGGGAGAGAGAGAATTCTGCGTAGGGAAACATGTTAAATTATTTTGTTCTAAATAAAAAGTATACTTTAATTATAATAAATTCTTATTAAAATCTACATCCTGACTTGTTGTGTTCATGGTGGGGCCCACATAGATGCCCCACCCCTCCTCGCCTAAAAATTATATATTAAAAAAATCAACATAGAAACATAGAAGATCCTGGTCGAGGCCCATTAATAATTTGTCCACACCAAGTATTTAACTGGCATTTTTCATAAATACAACCATGACAACTCAATGCTACCAATGACTTCGTACTCATATGAATCCCTCCGGCCATATATATTTGCAATAATAGAAGAAAGATAGGCGCTTGTAGCCATTTATTCTGCATGTATGACATAAATAATATTTCTACAAGATACCCAACTTAATTGAAGGCTTTTTTAGCCTGATTGATGTTCTCATGATAGGTGTTTAATTCTAACTTATTTTCACGGCCGTCGATTTGATCAAATTAAGATCATGAACTGATTTCTGCTAAGCTTTGGATGCGAGTGGGCATGTCAATCTAGGCAAAGGACAGGAAATAGGCGATTGTGTTGGCCCTTTAGAGGGCCGGTTCGATTGACCCTTTTCTCCAAAAGTGTTTTGTGGTTTTTCATAAACATCCTTTAGACTTTTCTTGGATTTGTATTGAGACTTTATTTCAAATGTTATATCTTGGTATTTAAAAATAAATAATGCTTTTTTCAAAAATTCTTTGGTGACCCCATCCAAAATTCTACTCAATTAATAGAAATTGATGAGATGGGCCAATCACTTAATCAAAAGAAAATGGAAACAAATTATTCGAATCCGAGGTTAAAAATTTTAATGCCTCACAAATCAATATAGGCCGTTGAAATATAAAGATTGTCAATATTAAATGTATCTAAAAAAATTATCCTATCCATCCCCTTACCTCCCCATAATGCAAATAATTATATCCGGCCAAGGTAAACCAAATTTCATAGCTCTTTATCTAAATTGGGTTGCAAACGACTAATTTTGGCCAAAGTATGGCCGTAGTTACCTCCTACCTAGTCGATCTGGCTGATTATAGTTGGATCCAACCATTGACATCACAGGAGATCTAATGTAAGCCTTAAATATAATCAAACAGTTTAAAATAAGGAATATTTTTTTGTCCGAGATAATATAATTTTATTTATATATATATATATATAAAAATAAACACACACACACCTATGAACTCTTTTTGTGAGTGGTGTGGGGTGCAATTCTCATGAACTATCTTCAATTTATTTTCTTCCTTCATTAATGTTAAAAAGTACAGATAAAACTAAGATTATTAATTAGTGGATGACAATGATACTAAAAAGCTGTCTTATAATAAAAAAAGTAAAAATTGTACCATATTCGTCAAATTGACTAATATATGGCATGCCACACACTCTCAATTATATCTGATTATTATTTAATATAATTTTTTTCAGAACTCACCTATTTTTATAAAATATTTAGTTTAATATGTTGAAAATAAAACCTTATATTTTTTAAATAATATTATACAAAAATTAAGATTAACAATATTAGTTTTATTAGTTCTTATATTATCATTTTCAATCATTTGAGAAGCTTATAATTCTTTAAGCGATAATTAATAATATTTTTCCTAAGTGGCTTATGATCACTGATCATATACATCACGAAAGTAATGACTTTCTCCACGTTTTTCTTCCAGTCTTCTCCACACAATTTTTGACCGTGGAGAAAAATTATAATTTTTTTATATTGAAAATACTTGAAATGTGAGTATACTAATTTTTTTAACTTTTTTACCGTCCAAAAAAAATCATTAATCTAAAAACGTGGATTAAATTAGATTGAAAAAGTGGGGTGAAAAAAATTTTCTCCACATTTTTTGTATGATGAAAAATTTGAAAAATAATACACACTTAACTTCAAAATTTTTAAACTTTTCTCAATTGTAAAAATGTGATACTTTTTCCCACTACATTTTTTGAAATACAGAAAAAAACAATTTTGTGTAGTATTAACCATCTTGTCTAATTAACTAAATGTATGAAATTAAACAAAAAATGAAGAAAGGGGGGGGCGATGCGGGCTTAATGGCTTATTAATTACTTGTTAAACAATATTTAAATAATTAAAAGTCGACAATAATTGGCATGACATATAATTGTTCAATTGGAAGATGGAATATTTTGCTTTAAAAAAATAAAAGACGAAATATTTTATCTTTGCCCATCCAGAGTGACTCCGATAACAATTGCACAGTAATTTTCTTTTTCTTTTTTTACTGTGTGTAGGGATCGATATACAATTAACTTAAGCACGGGTATTTATCATTATCATTTATAAATTTTTTTATTTTTTTATTACCATTTACCAATTACCATTGATTATTTTTTCACCGCTTTGATCTTCGGCAACACGATGCGCTTATTATGGTTACAAATTTGATATCACTTGTATTACATATTTATATTAAATGAACATTTAAAATGATATAAAATTATGCAAAATTAATTACATATAATAATAATGCTATTTTGGTATAAAAAGGTCAACAAATCTATTAATTTATTCCCCGTGACTAACAGCTACTTTAATAATAATAATAAATCGATAAGATACTAACAGCAGTAGCTTCAATTTCCACTTTCATTTTAGCATGATAGCGGTATAATTAAATTTAAAATAATTAATAAAATGATAATCCGGCTAACCACTTGCAGTCTTAAGCGTGAGACGAGTCCTAAATCATGTCAAGTATCCCTTTCAATAACCGCCCATTAACTGGGAATTACAAAAATATTTTTGTAATCAATTTAGTAGTTATTAAAAGGGGTACTTGACATATTTTACTACCTGAGACGGATCGGGTCGAGTCACTTGAAAAACGTTAATCAACCACAAGTATTTTTGGCTAATCACTTTATTAAACATTGATCCAACTTTTAAACGGTAAGGTCTTATGACAAATTTGAAGCAGACTTTTAAGCCCATTTTTATGAAAACCAAATAAGCCCCCTGAAAGCAAGAAACATACGAGATATAACGTCAGGCAAAATATTAGAATCCTCTCATCAGATGTTAAAAGAAACGCCCGTTAAACTGGGAGAAAGGTTCGGTCAAAAAAAAAAAAAAAGAATCCAGACAGACCAGACCAGTGCTGTGACCAACGGCAGTAAAAAAAAAAAAAGGAAACAAAAAGATGACCAACAGAGAAAAGGTAGCAAATTAAATCAAATATATGTGTATATATATATATAGATAGATAGAAAGAAAGAAGAAAATATATAGTAATGAAAAAGTAAGGTCGTGTGGCTGTAGCAGGAAAGGAAAACATGAAATCTCCGTTCTGAATCAATCCAAAGACTACTGCTGCAGTATCTCAACTCAACATATATTACAGATCTCCATGCCCATGTTTCTTTCCTTTTGCTTTCTCTCTTTTTTATCCGTAGCCATCATGCATGGTTGGCTGAATATAGTACAGTGTGGGAGTAGAAAACGAAAGTTAGAAAGGGCGGATATGAAAAAACGAAAGTGAAAGTGTCGGTGAAGACGACGACGTAGTATTATTTATGATGATTGATGATTCAGAGTAATAAGTGAGCCCAAAGTTTGGTTGTGGGCGTATATATATATATATATATATACG
>JAVDBV010050845.1:0-12146 GCA_032619315.1 Piper longum
CAAAAGACACGCGAGGGACACAGTCCTAACATCTTACTATACATGATTAAATTGGACCAAAATAAAAATGTTGGGCGTGCCGCATCCAAATAGGCATTCCGAACGTTGGAGGAGGCTAAGGCCGGGCAACTTACAACATATCATATATAAACCATGGCAAGAAGGGCCGGACCTTATTAACTTGATTCAGGTAATAACCGAACCGACAGTAAAAACCCTCGGGCCGACAGCCCGGGTTTTACAGATGGGTACCCTAGTACCCAAGAAATCTCAAACATCAATCATAGGCCGGAGCAACTCGACGGCCAAACAATATAATCTTACATATTGTGCCGAAATACTCAATGGCACCATCTGCAAGCCCTAAAGACTCAATGACAAGATGCAACGTATCATAATCATAATCATACAAATGTACAACAATCTAGTCGGTGGTAACATGCTCATATCATACCTAGCTGCAAGCAAAATCATACATAGAAAAAAAATCATACATAAGAATATCTGTCACACATACATATACATATAGGGGCCTGGGTAGGGGCTTAAGCATACCATTTTTTAGATATTAAATTTAAAAACCATCAAGGGATCTCAAACTTGAAATTTTATTAAACTGCAAACAAATGTTGTTTGAATGGCTTAAAGCTAGTAGTGTATTCATCCTACCCAAAGTTTAATATAATGGTCGTAAGTTTTCTATTCAAAAGTAGTTAACCAAAGTTGAAGATCTATAGTCAATTTTTACTTATAAACATGATCTTACCCTAATAGGTGTTAAATGTAAAACTAAGTTCAGGGATATCACAATCCACCCACCTTATGAAATTTCATCTTTAAAATTCCTATACTTGGCTTGTAGCTAACTCTAAGCCACACCCTTCTTTGACCTGTGACCAGCAGCCTAACCAACGTCCCTAGTTCAGCCCACCATTCAACATGGAACCAAGCTGTTCTGATACCATCTCTAACAAACCTACCAAAAGTGCAAATGAATAGACCTAAGCCATCTCTTGGAAAGTAGTTAACCAAAGTTAAAGGTCTATATTTCATTTTTACTTATAAACATGATCTTACCCCAATAGGTATTAGATGTGGGACTAAGTTGAGGGATCTCACAAGTGGGATCTAATCAAACACAACTAACTCAGTCCCACAATCATAAAACAAAGCTACGGTGGAGCCAAGTAGAGAGTCAAGCAGAGGGAATCTTTCACACTTGGTTGAGTAGAGCTCCTTGTCGTAATTCGGCGAGCTTACTCCGCATATCCGACCATTGTAATAAAATCATAATCACCCTAATCATATCAGCACAAACAAAATCGCTAATTGATTGTGTAAGCTTAACCACCATGATTTTTTAGATACTCCAAACAAAATCCAAATGGGTTGAAATTTGGAACATTGGGCCTTGACTCACTGATCATTACACAAAACATTTTCCAACTACTGGCCTATGGGCTGTCATGACAAACTAGGCCCACAAATGCTGGGCTAAGGTAATGGGAACTCTGTTCTTGGGTCGCACACCAAACCTTCTTGAGTTGGTTCATGAATTTGGAGACTATATGGGTCAAGATAAATTGGAAAGGCTATCCAGCACCGTGGCCTACGATGCTCTAAAATTTCAGACTAAAATTCAAGGTATTTAGGCCAGAATAAATTTGGGAATTGGAGGCATTAGCATGGATATTCTTGAAATAGACTATTAATTCTTGGAAAATTTCTACATGTGAAACTACCCATTCAAAGGCTACCAAATTTTATTTAAATAAATTATAGTCATACATTAATATTTGGGTAAAATTTGGAGAAATTTTACAACCAAATGGCTAGGGTTCGGAATTTTAGAACCGGAGTTAAGGAATTAGGATCAACCTCGCATTCTTGTGCACTCCAATTGACCGATTTTATTAACTACATAAATAATACATAAGTGAGCTCAAATTATTGATTTTTACGTACACACTTAGAAAACCCTTATGTGATTTTGACACATTTTATGGAGCCTTTAAACAAGGTCAACAACAAGCACAATCAAAGAGTAGCATACAACGTAACAAGCATTACCCGGTTTTAGGGGTTATGTTTAAGACCATAACGTTGTTAATTTAGCTTAGTAATTTAGCATGGGTAACCTACCATAATACCCTAGAAGCATGCAAATGCTTGCAGCAAATTCAGTGTACCGGCAACCGAACCGTTCTCTAATCTACTTGATTCGGCTAAGCCAACCCGAATCTACACTCGATGTCTTAAGATGAAGATGCAACATGCAAAGGATGGATGAGATGCTTGGGCCCTAACACAGTCCTACATGAGTCCCATGACGTGCAAACAAAAACAAAACAAAAGCAATAAATAAGATATCCAAAGAAAAATATCTATTTCTATAGAAAAACGGACATAGTTTCCCTTGAAAGTGCAATAATAGCAAACCTGCCCACAAGGATATGTAAATTTTATGAAAACAATATAAAAGATGACAATCTACCATGGTGTTTAGTCATTAACAAATTCATCTTTATCTGAGCCGAGTTTGAACTCCAAGGCCACCTATTTATTCATGTTCATCTACTCGTTTCACACACAGTTTATCAAAACATATCACAACATGGTTATCATCATTCACACCGTATCAACACACCGTCATTACACATTACACATGGTAGGTATATGTCTACGCGGTTTTGTGTTGCTCCTCTGCAGTACCGATAGCCTTCATTTGTCATGATTCTCACCTAGATATATATTAAAAAACCGTCAGTTACGAGCATAACATGTCCAAAAAATAACCAATATGAAACTGGCATAGGAGTCCTAACCCTCTTGTTGAATAAAAACCTTATATACTTCCTCTAGAACACTCACAAGGGCACTAATGGGAGCCGTCGCCCTCGGGCGGTAGCGTCCCCTTTCCATATCATTATCTTTCCATAACATTCTCTTTCCTTGGCCATTTCATCTATCTCTAGTGCAGGAAATTTATTATTTTCTCTTCTACCCTCTACATCCTCCGTATTACTCTTGGCTCTGAGTACAGAGGTCGAATACTCTCAGATATGCGCCTTTAATACCCTTTGAAGACAAAAGTCTAGATTAGCACTGCATTGTAGTACCCGTAAACATTCACACTTCTCCGAGTTTGTGGAACTCAAAGGTGGAGTTATTAGGATCCCTTGAGAATTGAGTGGACGCTCACCAGTTCTAGAGCTTGCTTTGATAAACACACGCTCTATCTCAAGATGTGGCCATCGGTTTCCTTGTCACACATCTCAATGAAAACGCAATAACTATAGACATAGGCCTGGGTATGGAAATTAGTAAATTCGGTCCAAAGGCATCGTGAGCTGGATTTGAGTTTCGAAAACATGCTCGAGGGATCTCATCCTTGAGGGATCTTAATCCAAAAATACGATCAGCTAAATGGCCCGTGTGGAGTGGGATACGATAAATCTACCGCTCAACACATCATCTTTCCTGTTCTAAACAAAACACGATAGAATAAGACAATAAATCGAGAGCGAGTCCTAAATGGACTTGGTAGAAGCTCCAAGCGTGGTTGCGCACCTAGGCGGCAAGCTCCCACTCTGTACCTACACATCAAATCTAGAAGCAACACCCACTGGCTAAATGATGCATCAAACTCATCATGAACATCACACATACAATGCAATCATCATCCAATAAAAGTCAAATAATCATCAATGTAAAAATAATTCTAACTCATCCTATTCATACCAATTTTATTTGTTTTTTTTCTAAATTACGTCGCAATCAATTAGCATGCTCAAATTTAATTTACTTAATTAGATCCCTAGCATCCATTCACAATCAAGCATTCATCATATCAAATAGTGAATCCTAGCATCGTCCCACGGAGAGATGAATTTCCATAAATTAATTAAAGTAAAAGAAATTATGAACAAAACAAAAACAAGTGACTTAACTAAATCTAAGTAATAATTTTTAATTAAAGAAAGTGTTATATTGATAAAACTCGTTTTAGAGTCGAATTTCCCTTAACCTGAATTTAACCTTCATCACATCTTACTCTTATCTTTTATTTCGTCGGATTGTCGATCTAGAATAATTATTTGACATGGTGGCTCATGCTCCTTCATGCTTCTATTATTTTGCCTCAATTTCTACCTCTTGGTAATAATTTATTAATCAACAAAATATCGCATTAAGATTTACCTTACAATCGCATACGGTGTTATGTATCTCCTGACCACAACTACAAACAAGTCAAAAGACTCGTCGTATGATGAATTATCAATGACTAATATAATTATTTCTCCCAAAATCTAATTAAACCTCATGATCTAAGAAATAGGTGATCAATCTACTCTTAGAATTAAGAACATGATAATTCAAACTATTCGATTAAATAAAAGAGTAAGAGCCTGAAATGAATCTAATTAAAATATGCTAAGTTCCATTCTACTGTAGAGCGAAATAAAGGATTAATCCATAATAAAAATAAAGAACACTATAAAGAAGAAACAACTTTTCATTATAAAAGGAATAGAACTACAAAAACTAGAACTACTCCTAAGCCCCGAGTTTAGATATGCTAAACAAAAAATGACCACCCCTTTATATAGAAGATGATATACAAGAATTCGAGGAAAGATTCTAAAATTCGATGTGGACTAATTGATTATGATGTCCGATGAAGTTTTCAATCCCCGACAATAGCGCCAAAGGAATGTATAGCCAACCATATCGAACTTTGTCAATACCAAAAATGGTAGCCGTCAATGAGTGGGGTCCAATGCTCTAACCAACAAATCCTAAGCTTAATTTGTTTCATCTTTTTTCTGCATTAAAACACCAAAATTAAGCATATCTCATACAATACTAATTAACTAGAATATAACGAGAAATATCACCTAATGAATAATGATTATACTCGAGAAGTACAAAATCACATTAAAAACCTAGATAAATATTGTATATTTTAAACAATTAATAATGGCGGCGACGACGGTCTCCGGCGGCAGGATCGGCAATGGAGGTGCTCAGTTTGGCACAGCGGCAACAACCAGAGGGGGTGGCATAGTGGCGATTAGGGTTTGGGGAAGAAGTAAAAGGTCGGGGTAATGGTGGGTGGTAATATCGTAAATAAGTATTGATTAGACTCGTACTCGAGTTAAAAATAATAACTAACTCGTAATAAATCCTAAAAATTCCAAAAAAATTGGAAAAAATCTCATAAAATATATTACACACCATAGCACCATAAATGACATGTTTTATAACTATAATGCACCCTAATGCGTTATTCGGCCTAAAACTATTTGTACGATCAAATACATAAAAATATACTACATAGTTTCATATATTCTGATACCTCATTTTTCACCTTCTTTTCGATGTTATCATCATATATTTAGGTATACCTGACCCTCATCGCTCATAACTCACGACTGGCCTCGACTCACCATGCGGTTCATGAAATTGACTTAACTCGAATTGATGGTTGAACCGACTGGTTCGGTAATGTAAAACTCTGACTCGAGTCACTTGTTTTACAACCTTCCCTCCTTATAAAAATTTCGTCCTCAAAATTTTACCCCAAGAAGTTTCAAACTCATCCATAATCTGAAAAGGAAATCTCCAGAAAGTTTGGTTGTGAAGCTGGTTGTTCGAATATCTCAGGGTATCGTTTCCTAATCTCATCCTCACGTTCCCATGTAGATTTTTCAACTCCTCTTCAAGTTCACAACGCTAGTACTAGATGAACTTGTTTTCTTCGTAGAGTCTTCACTCTGCGATCCACAATCTGAACTACAACTTCTAGATAAATCAGGTTTGGTTGCAACTCTCTCTCTGAAACTGACAACATGAGAGTTGTCTTGATGGTATTTCTTCAACATCAACACATGGAAGACATTGTGCACTGCTAATAGGTGAGGCAGCATTTCTAGCCTGTAAGCCACTGGCCCAATGTACTCGATCACATTAAACAGTCCAATATATCGCGGACTGAGTTTCCCTCGTGTTTTGAATCTAGTGTTTCCCTTAGTTAGAGAGACCTTTAAGAGAACGTGATCTCCTAACATGAAATGAACCTCACACGTGCACTGATCAGCATAAACTTTCTGTCTGTCCTAAGCTGCTCTCATTTATCTCTTGATCCGCAACACCACTTCCTGTGTCATTGGATCATCTCTAGCCTAACTACCACTGGCTCACTGCCCTGTACATGGTCAGTAGTTTAGTACTTCGTAAGTCTGATACCTATTGTTGTACGAGAACTCCACCAGAGGTATGTGCTCTTCCCAACTTCCTCCAAAATCCAAAATGCATTCTCGGAGCAAATCCTCTATGATATGTATGGTCCTCTCGGTCTGCCCATCTATTTGTGGGTGAATGTAAAGACCCTGAAAAAAAAAATAAAAAAAATAAAATAATAATAATAATAACGTTCAATGCGGTGGGATCGAACTAGGGGAAATTTATTTTTTTCATTTAAAATAATTATCGTTAACTGGTTAAGTATGAATTACCCAGTTAAGTGAGAAGTACTTTTTAACCCGTTAATTTTAGTTAAATCGGTTGAGTCGACTACACAATTTACCCATTTAACATGTTAAATGAACCATACTATTTACCCATTTAACCGGTTCGGTGAACCATACCGTTTAACTGTTTAAATGGTCAAGTGAACCATATTAATTACCCAATAACCTAGTTAAGGTAATTATGGCGAAGGAGTATTTCCACATACCCTAGCCGTATTTTACTTCATTATAAAAGGGGGTAAAAGGGGGGGGGGGGGGCGGCGTAACCCTCATTTCTTCCTTCCGATTGGCGCCGTCTTTCTCCTGACATGGGTAATTTTTCTTTTATTCTTCTTCTTATTTTTCATGCATGCATATTTTATATTGATAATAATTTTAATGTCATTGATAACAAGTTTTAAGAATCACGGGTACTAAAGTTTTAAATGAATAAGAAAAATTAATCACCGCCGGAACAGTACCACCGACAACCTCCTTGCCAGGGATCGTGGTGGTGAACAACCCAACATAGGAGGACGACCCTCGTGGTTGATCAGTCATGACCAATTGTCCCCGGAGATGAAGGCCAGACTAAGTTAGTGGCGGCAAGAATAGGGCGATGTGAACACTATTGACAAATGTGGGTGAAGAAATCCGGCCGGCGTGGGCCGCAATCGGAGTCCAATCCGGTTGGGAAGGGTCTCGAGAGGGTTGAGGGTACCTAATCAAACACCTGATCGGAGATGTGACCCTCGACGGTGGCGGAAACGGCGACGCAAGCATGAGCGGCGGAATGGACGAAGTTCCTGGAATCAGGAGATTCCGGCATCGCCATGGCTAGGTAGTGACCGGGGGTGGTTAGTGGGGAACCTTGCAGCATGACAGAGCTGATCGGCGGCGGTCGACAGCAGTTGACGACGATTGACTGCGGCCAGAGGCGAACGAAGTACAGTCGACGACCGTGATCAAAGTGACAACTTTGGGCAAAGATTTTCGGCATACCCGAGAGGCAGCGACGAAAAGTCCTAGTCGGGATCAAAGTTGGTGTGGAGGTGAGTTGACTAACAGTGGTGGTCTAGCCAGTGGTGGCTTGAAGATGACGAACAGTGCGTTGGAAAACACCCAATTACAGGCCTGTTTTGGAGAAAGTTGGGGAAGAAGAAGATGACAGTTTCGTAAATATAGGTTGACTCGATATGGTTCGAGTAAAAATAATATTAACTAGTGATAAATCTATAAAAATAATTATTCTAATGGGATATGAGTTAAGTGGCTAAATTAATAAATTAATATATGGAAGTTGTCACAAATAATAAAATACGGTCATGGTACACGGTCATGGTACATGCTCAATAATTAATCGGCTTGTTACAAGCGGTCAAATTAAATCGAGGGGTTAATTAATTATAATCATATAAAAATCGGACCTTTATTAAATTAAATAAAGTAAAATAATTGTATTAAGAATATCCTTAAATTAGGATAATACAAATTAATAAAAGAATATACCAAAAATAGTAATTAAATTCTTGGTTATAAATTAATAATTTTTTCATTAATTGTCAAGGGGGAATTATGATTTAGATAATTAACTTAAAATGTGAAGAATGACTTAAATGAGTATGTCACATGAATAAATAATTATCTCAATAGAATTATGGAAGATGGAATATTTAATATGACATATCATTTAATTGCATGTAGGATCATGCAAATAAATTATACTAATGTATAATTTTATGCTTTCACTCAGATTAGGGTTACGGATCAAAGTCGGACGAAATCATAAGTCAGGTACGTATAATATGTAGAACATCGTATTTTCCTTATTAGTAGCCTAGGTCGGCCTAAGCCCAGATTCGACCACCATGCACCGAGTGCAACCGGGGTCAAGGAATTGACTCAGTCCGACACGGGGCCATATTATGTATGTAAATTGTATATTGCATCGAATTATTTTGGAGTAGTGTTAGCTGCCCTATAAAAAGGCTACGGCCTAGGTGAGCGAAGCACATTGATTCCCCTATCGCATTGTAGTGCAGTGATAGCCTCCCCAAAAAAAGGTTACGACCGGGGTCAGCGAGGCACATCGATTCCTCCATCTCATTGCAGAACAGTGATAGCCTCCCCATAAAAAGGCTACGGCTGAGGTGTGCGAGACACTGACACTAGAATTGGTAGTGAGAGCTTCCCCACAAACGGGGTGTAGAAATCACCTGAGTGCAGTGATAGCTTCCCCATAAAATGGCTATGGCCGGGGTGTGCGAGGCACTGACACTAGAATTTGAGTGAGAGCTTCCCCACAAACGGGGTGTAGCAATCACCTGAGTGCAGTGATAGCCTCCCCATAAAAAGGCTATGGCCGGGGTGTGAGAGGCACTGACACTAGAATTTGTAGTGAGAGCTTCCCCACAAACGGGGTGTAGCAATCACCTGAGTGCAGTGATAGCCTCCCCATAAAAAGGCTACGGCCGGGGTGTCTGAGGCACTGGCACTGGAGATGGTATGGTAGCCTCCCCAAAAGAAAGGCTACGGCCGTGGTGTGCAGATCACTGCGGATACCTCCTTGGCATTATTTTGGAGTATAGCGGTATCGCTCCACTGGATATTAAAATGAATATGGAATGTACTTGACTTGTTTTATCTATTATACTACTTAGTGTTCTAATCACTAATGCGGAATTGCCTCCGCAGGTGTGCATATACGAAATTAGATATGGGAAGGCCATTGACAACTGGAGCATGGAGCAAGATAAATATTGGGACTCCCTTTATATTTTTATTGAGAAATATGTGTGGCTAATGGGAAATGATCCGAGATAGTGGGCACTAATCTTTATACATTGTTGTTAAATTGTTATAATTCAGCAACTTGGTAGTTTGTTTAAGTAACACTTGGCCATCTAGACCCACACTAAATAATTGAAAAATGGCAGGTCATGACAGGCGGTATCAGAGCCCGGTTTCCCAAAAGCTCACATAATATGACTTAAGTAGCTTGTTGAAGAGTCCAATACTTATCTTTCTCCAATGCGGTATGTCATTAGTAAATTAGTGGACTCACTAACAAACCTAAGTAATCACTGAAAGAAAATTTTTTTTTAAACATAACACTGGTATGGGACGATGAGCCACTTATGTGTCCTGCTCAGTGCACGTGACACCTAAACCAATAAGCGTATATGAGACACCTTTACAATCAGCGGTGTTATCTATATAGTATGGGTGGTATGGGACGCCTATGTGATATGGATAATAGTGTCATGGGACAGTGTGCCCCACTTTAGCAGGGCATGTGAATGACAATGCTTAAAATAATAATAATAATAATAATAATAATAATAATAATAATAATAATAATAATAATAATAAATTTTTTTGTTTTTTTAAGGAACCATAACGGAATAAATTTTTAGATGGCAGGCACTTGTAGGAAGTCGAGCAGTCAGACTCGAACGTGTTCTAACGGCCATACAGGGACTAGCACAGGCTTCAGGAAGTACCAGTTTTGTGGTTCAGAACATGGCGCAGCAGTTACCGGGATTGGTAGCAGGGAATGAAGCTCCAAATTTGGCTGCAGGTACTAGTAATGTCCCAAATGGGGATCTGGGGAGCGCCCAAGAGCGGGTAGGGGTAGCTGACCCGGGCGAGCGTGGGGAACTTCCAAACATAGTGCCACTAGTAATCTGACAAGTGGTACTACTAGTTGTGGATGACAGTGATCGTTAAATTGTAGAGAAGTTCCAGATGAACGGAGCTAAAGTATACATTGGAGGGACTGACCCAATGAAGGCGGAGAGCTGGATTGATATTACTGAGAAAGTATTTAGAGCTCTCTTTGTGCCCCATCGCCATCAAGTAAGGTTGGCGACATGCATGCTTCAGGAGGAAGCATCGTATTGGTGGAAGTCCATGGAGAAGACTACGTTCCATCAAGGGGAGATTTTGTCCATTTCATGGGCGGAGTTTGTGATAGCTTTCAATGGACAATCTTTTCCTGAGTTTGTGGTCAAGAAGAAACCACTGGACTTTGCTACTCTAGTTCGCAGGGATGATTATGTTAGGGAGGATGCCAAGGAGGATGACCACACAATTCGAGGTAAAATTTTGATTCAAAGTGTTAGTGTGTATGTTCTATTTGACTCGGGGTGTACACATTCATTCCTATCATCCCGATTAGTTAAGAGTCTAGGACTCCAAACGTCTACATAACTTAAGACTTATAGGGTCACTACTGCAACGGGAGATGGGGAAGTCACAATGTTAGGAGTGACTAACCTATCCTTGGCTATACAAGGGAAACCCTATGTATGGAATTTCATTGTCTATGGGATAATAGGCTTTGATATACTATTAGGAATGGACTGGTTGTCTGCGCATCAGGCTTTTCTCAACTGTAAAGAATTAGAGTGACGCAGCGGAAGCGTGGTGGATTGGAATGAAGAGGGATGTGGTGGATTTTGTTCCAAAGTGTCAGATGTGCCAACTAATCAAAGCCCAACATCACCTACCCGGTGGATTATTACAATCTTTAGAGATACCTACTTGGAAATGGGAGTAGTATGTCACATGTGATTTCATCACTAAACTCCCAAAGACTCAGAAAAAATATGACTCAATATGGGTGGTTGTGGACCGTCTGACTAAGGCAACTCACTTTATCCCCACAAAATCAACAAGGACGACAGAATACCTTGCAGAACTATACATCAATAACATTGTCAGGTTGCATGGAATTCCAAAGGAGATAGTGTCTGACAGAGATTCTCTATTCACGTCACATTTTTGGGAAGCTTTCCAAAAATCTATGGGGACCCAAATTAAGCTAAGTACATCATATCATCCTCAAACTGATGGTCAGAGTGAGAGGACCAATCAAACTCTTGAGGATTTGTTGAGAGCCTGCATCCTTGACTAGTGTGGAGATTGGGAGAAGCACATAGCCTTAGCTGAATTCACCTACAATAACTCTTATCAGGCCACTATCGGGATGACACTGTTTGAAGCCTTATACAGTAGGCCTTGCAGATCTCCATCGTGTTGGTTGGAGTCTAAAGAGGCAGTTATAGTCGGGCTAGAGATGGAGAGAAGTAGTTGAAAAAGTGCAACTCATCCAGCAAAGGCTTAAGGCAGCTCAAGATCGACAGAAAAGTTATGCTGACACTCCAAGGAAGGGCTTAGAATTCCAAGTTGGGGAGTTCGTCTACCTTAAGACCTCACCTAAAAAGGGAGTGATCAGATTTAGAACATCAAGGAAGTTGAAGCCAATACTCATAGGATGATTTCCAATTTTGGATCGAATCGGAAGTTGTAAAACCCCATTTTTGGGTTAGGGTTTTACCCGATTTAAGTTTTTCCTATTTGGGTTAGTATCGAGTTGGTTTGAACGAGATCGAGCCAAACTTGTTTCAGATTATGAGTATGGGCCTAAATGGCCGTATGAACATGTTATGGAGGCTGAGTATGCCCGACATGCAAATTATAAGATCACGAGTTATCAATGTATGCTCAGGTATACGGATTTGTTTGTATGTGTTAGACAGGATTTTAGGCCTAGATTTAGGCCGTTACGGCGTTTAGTATCCGTTTGGGATTTTATGGGTACATCATTTGCATGCATCATAGGAATTTTAG
>JAVDBV010050846.1:0-20451 GCA_032619315.1 Piper longum
TATATATATATATATATATAAACAATACAAATTCAACATGTCAACCTGGTATAAATCTTGTAATTTTCTACTTTTACAATTCGCTGACCACTCTTTTATGCACATGAGAAGATAACAAAAGGGCTAATGTTTGTACAAGTTTATTATGTGTCTTGGGGCTTACTTTTTAAAAATAATAATAATAATAAAACGAGGAATAAGAGAGTTTGCATGTACAGGAGGGCATGGAAAGTTATCTGCATCTCTACTTCTAGTTGGAGATAAACCTCAATCCTACGTCTCCACCAAGCAATCTTCTTCTATAAATAGCCCACCACACTCAATTTTTTCTTGAACGTGGGAAGAGTCCAGAGTGTTAGGCTCAAAGGGCCTCAAAAGGGACTTGTAATAGGTTTTACGGGTTTTTCTTAATCTAAAAGTTAACTTAAAGAATATGACTTTCCCATTAGTGTCACCAACATCATCTACGACTAATGTGGGACAAACCCAACAATTTCTCATTCATTATACGGAACTGACATGTCATCCCCCGAAAAACTCCATTAAATCATGAGGCATAACCCATAAAGGAGATCATCGCTTAAGGAACCCATGAAGGAGACTTCTACATTTGACATAGGCAAACACCAAAACCACTCCCCTTAAATATCAGTTAGAACCCATGAAGGAGACTTGCAATACATTAGAGCCCATGAAGGAGACTTGCAATACGTTTCATGGGTCTCTCTTAATCCAAAAGCTAGTTTCAAGAATAAAACTTTCTCATTAGCATGTATATAGGTCGTCAACATCATCCACAACCGATGTGGGATATACCCAACAATCTCCCCTTCATACATCGCCTGAACTATCATTGTTATAGCCTATATACAAGTCATCAACATCATCCACGACCAATATGGGATAAACCCAACAATCTCCCCTTCACACATTGTCCGAACTATCACTGTCTGACAATTTTCCCTTCATCAGATGGAACTCACGTATCATCGCCATGAAGGAGACTTTTATAATTGACGTAGGCAAACACCAAAATCACTCTCCTTAAATTATCAGGGGAGCCCATGAAGGAGACTTGCAATAGGTTTCACATGCCTCTCTTAATCCAAAAGCTAGCTTAAAGAATAAGGTTTTCCCATTAGCCTATATACAGGTCATCAATATCATCCACAACCAATGTAGGATAAACCCACAGAGCGTCACCAAAGCTGCCGACACTCGTGTGCTGTTGTGTAGAGGAGAAGCCGGGAGAAGGAAGAACAAGAATAAGAAGAGGTGCCCTACTCACTGGAGACGCTTTGCTAGAGCTACCATCTCCCCAAGGCTGTATTTGACTAGTTCCCGCTGGCCAAAGATGCTGCCGAAGCCCACCGGTGAAGAGAAGTGGTTAATTTTCCTTATTTTGCAGGTTTTCGGAGACTTTCCAATGTGTTTTTCCGCTTATCAGGGTGATCACTGGTCAGACTGTGGTACCCCACTTGAAGACCTCACTCCCTGATACGTGTCCAAGCCCATATCCCTTGCCAGAAGTCCTCGACGCCGGAGGAAATTGCCCAAAAAGAACCTCACCGAAGAAGAAGAAGAAGAAAGGCCTCCATTCTTGTCCAAGTTTTCCGTTCAGTGCCACCTCCGGCCAAAGTATGGCATCAAAGGTGTTTCCCTCATCAAGTAGATCAGACCCAGCCCAAGCTCCACCGTTGAAGACCGTCGAGGTTGCCAAAATCTGCCGCCAAACATCCAGCAATAATAGCTGGTTTTCAGATTTTCCGGTGAAACCATTGCGGCATGGCTGGGCAATTGCTGTGGGGCAGGGGTGACCTCGTAACCGGGGGGAGGGGGGGGGCAACCGCAGCAGGGCGGGGGCGACGGTGGTGGGCCAGGGCCAGCCGAGTCACGGTTGAGGTGGAGCACAGCTAGGCGACAATGGCGGTAGGATGGCATCTCCAGTAGAGGAGATTTTTTTTTTAGAATAGTAAATCTATGCCGTCCTTCTTGTAATCGGACGACCCAGATGGAGCTCAGGGCATATATATATATATATATATACACTATGTTACACAAACATTTATTTTGAATCTTTATTAGTCAGTCAATACAACTCATGATAAATAGACATGACCGATTAATGAGCATAGGTTGCTGAAGAAACATAGTCAATGTAACCCTAAGGTCAGTGTATACTGTATAGTCTTGTCTCCCTTTATAAATAAGGGTTGTAATCTCTATTTTAAAAGAATCAATTAATTATGAAATCAAAATGAATTTTAAATTTTATTAAGACTGATAACCTCCATTTATCACTAAGACTGGTGATTCTAATTCATCTAAATTGAGACTATTAATTTTGATTTATCCCATTCCACTTTGCCAAATTTTGTAGAATTTTGACACATTTTCCCCCAGATTGGTATGCAAGCTTGCAAGGATTTTTACAGAGAATCATAGCAACCGTCGTCAAATTGGTATCCAAGCATGGAAGGAGAAACTAGAGTGTAAAACAATTTTTTATACAATTTTCTTGATCTCCAGCGAATCGGAAAAAATGATAAATTGTAGCAGTACATAAACTTAGAAAATGTTCTTCAGCTAATTGGTGACTCGTTATATTACACGAAGGTACATATTTATAGCTAGACCATTTTTTTAATAACTTCACCTCATAAAAAGGAAGGTTATGCCTATAATCAAATTAACAAAAAAAGAAGGTTAGAAAGAACAAGTCACAATCATTTAAAAATTAATTAAAACCTTTTACCATCTAGTATATCCATGACCAAAATGTACAATTTAAGAATGTAGTGACTCAAATTATCTGATCATGATAGTAAACTCTATCAATTTAGTACGAGTTTTGATCCAATAGCAATCAAAGCCGCCACCCGTTATCGTCAATAGCAATCAATTAACCCCTCATACCGTAATTACTCTACAAACGTCCATTATCAGTAAATTCCTCCTGTGCAAATAATCCAAACGAAAATACTGCATAACTTCTCCTCCAGTTCTCCTCCGGCCGCCGCTACCCGCACGCCGCCGGTGAAGGTTCGACGGCGACGAAGGTTCTCCTATCTGGTGGCGCCGGACCATTCCTTGTCGGGGAAAAGGCACTCACCTTTATCTCCAAAGGCTAGCTGGACACTTCCTTCCACCTCTACTTGTTCTTCTCTTTTATTGAGAATGGTGTTCATGGTTTCGGCTACCAACGCCGAATCCTACTTGTGATGGAACCTTGTCGAATATCGACCAAGTTCTGTACCCGTCAATATATATTAATCTTTACAAATTGAGTTATAGCTATCACTGGCCACCATTAAGGAGGTCGATTTCGTCTGATGCTCCATTGGTGGAAGAAGATGTTGAAACGATTTACCGTATAGTTGCTACATCACCTGTTGATTGTGATGTCAAGGAATCATTGAAGAAAAGTGGGATTTTCCTGTGGAACGATTTGATAGACTGTGTTTTGAAGAGGGCCAGGTTCAGTCATGGTCATCCCCTTCGAGCACTTGAGTTCTTCAATTACACCAGCAAGAAAAAGGGCTTCTTCCATACCTCCTTTTCATATGATACCATGCTTTATATTCTCGGAAAGGGCCTGCTCTTTGCTAAGATTTGGGACGTTTTTGCTGAGATGCGTAAGAAGGATCGGTCTTTGATCATGCCTCTAACTCTTATGGTGGTGCTTGCTAGGTTTTCCAAGGTTTGCTCTGTGAGGATGATGGTGGAGAGTTTTATGAAGTTTAAGAGATATGTTGGGGAACTCGATACTAGCTGCTACAATGCTTAGTTTAGGACTCTTGCACAAGAGAAAAGCATGAGTGATGCCAGGAATGCATATCATAGCCTCAAGCGCGAGTTCAGACCTAACTTGCAGTCTTTTAATATACTGTTATCGGGCTCGAAGTTGTCAGAAGATGCAGAAGGTTTTTTTGAGGAGATGATTGAGTTGGGTGTGAAGCCTGATTTGGTTTCCTATAATTGCTTGGTTGATATTTACTGCAAGAGTCGAGAGATGGAAAAAGCACATAAGCTGGTTGAGAAGATGAGGGAGGAAGAAATATATCCCGATGTGTTTACTTACACCAGTATTATTGCTGGTCTGGGATTGATTGGCCAGCCTGATAAGGCGAGAGATGTTCTCAAGTAAATGAAGGAGCACAGCTGCTATGCAGACGTTGCAGCATATAATGCTGTCATAAGGAACTTTTGTATTGCAAAGAGACTTGGTGATGCGTTTAAGTTGGTGGATGAAATGATGTCTAGGGGATTAAATCCAAACTCAACAACATTTCATTTGTTTTTTCGATATTTCTACTGGGCTAATGATTTGAATAGTTCATGGAAATTTGTATCAGAAGATGATGAAGAGCAGTTGTCTACCCAATACGCAATCTTGCAAGTTCTTAATCAGATTGTTTCGGAGACAAGAGAAAGTTGAAATGGCACTCTCCTTGTGGAGAGATATGGTGAAAAAGGGTTTTGGCTCATATACTTTGGTGTCGGATGTTTTAATTGATCTTCTTTGTGATATGGGGAAGTTGAATGATGCAGAAAGGTGTTTGCTGCACATGATTGATAAGGGGCAGAGGCCTAGTAATGTTTCTTTTAAGAGAGTCAAAATCCTAATGAAACTTGCTAATAGGCCAGAGAGCATTAGAACTTTGTCTGATAAGATGTCTGAATTAGCTTACTTACAGCAAGGTCATGAAAAGAAATAAGAAGTGCCCATGCATACATAAAAGTAAAAAATATCAGCCATGAGAAGTGAATGGATATTTTTGCCCTTAAATGGGAAGACAACCTTTCTCTGCTTATAGATTTGAATTGTTACCGAAAAGTGAATCATAAGTCAAAAGAGATGCTGAATTTGGATACCTGATGTGAGATATATATTGGTTAAAAGTAGAAGCCAATCATCTGTTTTCAGAGAGAAGATCTCCACGAAGCTCTTTACAGTAGTCTGTAAAATCAAATTAATAGATGCAACATGAACACTTCATTTAAGTTAAGGTTGATAGCTCACATGGGATGCGCATTTGGGGGAGTCTTCAGGCCCAGTTCCTTTTAAGAGCTCGGGATGTGTTTTTTCTTGTTGGTCCAAAATTGCATAATGACTATGGGTTTTGGGGCTCATTGTCTTTAGAGCTTTTCATGTATCTTTTTGGCCAAACTGTGTGTAGTCTTGTTTGGCATTTCATTATATAAATTTTGGCTGCTGTGGCTTAACACTTGTCATATATACGGGAGTAGTTGTTGGGAAACAGCTGAGTGCAATGGCTATTCATGTGCTTCACCTGAATCAGGTACCAAGAACATTCTGCGGTTACATATTGGTTTAGCTAATTTTGTATATTTTCACTTATTCTGCCATTCATGTGGTTGTATGTTGAAGGATCATTGATTCAAATATTTAACAGCAGAAGCACGCTTAGCATGACAAAAAACTTTGATGTTGTAAACTTATGACTGAAATGAGGAAACTTTCTATCAACATAACTACTTCTAAAACTCAAATTTCTAGCTTGCAAGATAAGATCCACATCCACCTTTCTATTATTGTTATGTTTCCGAAGCTGTTGTCAATTATAACAACCTCCAAACCCCTGTGAAAGTTTCAGTACTGAGCATGGATGCAAGTATTTTCCATTGTTCTCTTACTGAGTGCACACCTATATTAATTCGATGTATCAAGTGCATGCAGGATTGTAGCAAAAAAAAATATGAAGGAGAAGATTTATGAGGTGGAGTTTTCTATATGAAGAAGATTGGTGAAATTTTCGTTGCAAGATTTTCAATGAACTATCAAAGCTACTCGGTAGGTTTTGCAAGACTATCAGTTGCTTAATTTTTCACACTTGGTAAGCAAAATATTGATGGTTGCTCTGGTAGCAAGCATGTACCGGGATTCGAAATAAAATATCATAGATTAACTCACAGGCTAGTAGCTTATGTAATATGGAACTGTTTCAAGCATTTCTATGACCCCTGATGATATAAATATGTTCGATATGATTAATGTGTAAGCTGATTCAGGTTTACTGATCATCAGGCTTGACCAAATGTTAGTAGTCTGGCTTGCGGTTGATTTGTTCCAAAAGTCGGGTGTTGTAGGGCCTGCTAATAATAAGGCTGCAAAACCCCAAGAAGGTTTTGAAATTCAAGCATGTATTAAATAATGTTAATTGTAAAGCAGTTTCTAACATGAAAAAGTCGACAGTATTTCTGTAGAAAGACCATCAACGGGTTATTGGCAATTTGGCATAATTGGGGGGGGGGGGGGGCGGGAACTCGAGAGATATAGAGTTGCTTCATCCATGTAATCAGATGAACCCTTGTGTAGGGTGGATTATGACCTTTTGAGGGCAAGAATGGATTTTGGCTTCCCACTAATTTATATTCATCAGGAATCACATGTGCATTTTCAATTCATTTTAATCTGTCGTGCCATTTTTTTAATCTGTTACTTTTATTAGTTGAATATGCCAGTGCATTTTAATGGCTAATTAAAATAAACAAATAGGATTCAATCAATTGTGTATATATATTAGAAATGATAGTGCGAATATTTTTTAGACGTGAACTTTGTAAACTTGCACCATAGCCGTTAAATTTTCATCTAATGGTTTAGATTAAGGAGTTATTGTAGATAATTATGGGTAATTTTATAAATAACTATTTAATATGAACCGCTAGATGAAAAATTGACAGTCTTGATTGAAGTTTTTAAAGTTCATGTTTAAAAAGGGGTTCAGACTTTATTAGTTCTGATTGTGTTTGTTCTCCATTTAGTTGATTTGTTGGATAAGTTCATTTATATCTTGGACTTGTGTTGTCTTCTTGTCTCACCATACTTTTGCTTAGACCTTCATTTCCTTCGTTGAGTATTGCTTCAAACTGCTAGTTTTTTCTCCACATTTTTTGCTATATGCCGACTCACTTCATGTTTGCCCTAAATTGACTTTGTCATTTTTGAGTGAATGTTGATTGATTATCTTCATTACCATTCTTTTGTCATGTCACATTCTTCGTCTTTGACACTATTTTTTGTTACCATTCTTTTGTCGCGTCACATTCTTCGTCTTTGACATTATTTTTTGTTACTTAGACAAACTTCTTTAAAATACACTGCTACTACTTTCTAACTAGTCTTTAGTAAAGTCACAAATATGTTCGGCCCAGAATTTGCTCCGCAGTGTCCTTCATATTGAGTTGAATATAGGGTTCTGTAGGACCAAAGCTCTGTTGCCGCACAAAAAACTCGTGTGAGTTAAATAAAAATAAAAGCATAAGTTAGCCGCAAACGAGGAACAAATATAAAAGTTTTTTAGATGGCCCCTTAAGGTTTAATTTGAATCCCTATATTAGTTCACGGTGATTTGATAACCACAAATTTAATGTTTACTTTTATTTTTACAAGTTACACAAAATAGTGATTTTTTTTCCACCTTTATTTAATTCATCTTTAATAACTTCAACTCAAGTGCTCTAGTTTGTCCTCTTGTTGTCTCTAAATGCTCATGAGCTTTTTAAAGTTATGCCAATCGAATTTTTTATAAATTTTTATTGGGTTTTCAAGTTCACATGTAATGGAAGATAAAATTTCGTCGAGGTGAGTTTTTTAAGTTATGCTAACTACGTTTCTCGTAAGTTTATTTTGGATTTTCAAGTTAATATACGATAGAAAGATAAAATTTCATCTATATAGGTTTTTTAATTTATTATATCTGAGTTTTTTTTATAAGTTTTTATTAGGTTTTCAAATTAATATATAATAAAAGATAAAACTTGTGCACTGTGTTTTTTTAAAATTATACCAATTGAGTTTCTTATAAGTTTTTATTGGGTTTTAAAATTAATATATAATAAAAGATAAAAATTGATGCATGTAAATTTTTTAAGTTATGCTCGCCAAAGTCTTTATTGGGTTTTGAAATTAATAGACAAGGGAAGATAAAATTTCTTGCTCACCAAGTTTGTATTATGATGTTAACTAGGTTCTTTTTAAGTGCCAAACAGAGTTAATTTTTCTCTTTGTTCACATGATTAGTGGTAGTCTAGGTAGGCTCTAAATGGTCCACTAAAAACAGGCAAAAACGGGCGTAACTAAAAAAATTTCATAGAATTAATCACTTTAACATACCGCTTTAGAATTAACCTCATACTTTGTACTTGTTTTAGATTCAACAAATAAACGGAAGGGACTCTAAATTTCTTAATGGCCTATTAGCTGTAGGGGGATGGGTGACAACTAATGTAGATATCCTGGATAGGGGTTAGTTAAATGCAGGGGGGGGGGGAGGATTAAATAAGATTAATTAATAATAACTAATTTGAGTTAAAAAAGGAGGAGCAGGAAAGGCATCTCTGCACGTTCTTCCTCGAGGTGGGAATCTGGCATTGGTCGGCGAATCGGAGCCGCCGGCGGGAAGAGGAGACAGCCGGTGCCGGCGAAGACGACGATGAGGAGGAAGAGGATGGAGTCGGTGGAGGATCTGGTGGAGGAGGCCAAGGTCCGCACCGTCTGGTGGGCTATCTGCGTTCTCCTCCTCGCCTTCTTCCTCTCTCGTAATCTCCTTCCCCACCCCTCCCCCTGCAAATATCTACTCTCTTTACTTTTTTCCCGTGTAAATTAGGATTTAAATTGATTGATTTTCATTTTGTTTGATTTGGGTACGGCTTGGTGTTTGTGGATTGTTGGGAGTTATGGGTTTCTGTTGATGATTGATGACGTTGGGGATCGTCTTGATCGGTTTAGTGATTAGATTGGAGTAAATGGACTGGTGGAGTTGAGGGTTTGGGTTTGACTTGTGAGTTTTGTTTGGTTGTTTGTGATTACTTGGTGTTTTGTTATAGGAAAGTTTACCAATTCATTGAATTTATCAATTTCCTTTTTTGGTTGTGATGATTAAGAGTTCTGATAACAAAATGTAGCTGCTGAAATTTTCATGGCCATTGGATTATGTAGTAATTACTTATTTGTGTAATTTAAGACTTAGTGATCTTGGGTTTGAGTCGGGGAAACAGCCACATTGCAAAATGCAGGGTAAGGATGCAAACAGTAGACTCAAACCCTCTTTGCAGTTCGACCCTTTCCTGATATTCTCAAACAGTTGAGCCTTTTAGCGCCGCGCCGGCCCTTTTCTTTTAGTAGGTGGAAGCTGAGATGTATTTGTATCGACATTTTGCTTGTGAGGGTTAAACTTTTATTTTATTTTATTTTTTTTAAATATATAATTCCGTACAACATGTTTAACTCTTGCAAGAGGAGTTTAGGACAAAATATATTGTTAGTACTATACTTTACTAGTTTTTACCTTGTATGTTATTGCAGAAACAAGTAAATCAACATGGCTTAATATTCCGATAGCTTTCCTCATATTTGCCGTATTACGGCTTCTATCTTATGAAGTAGAGTTTCGGTGGAAAATTAGACCTGTTCAAAAGCCTACATATATGCCCTATTTGCAAAAGAAGCAGGTACGTCTTGATGATCCTTGCCTGTCAACTCTTCCAGTTGCTCCAAGTTGGAAGAAAAAAATCGATTCTCCTCTGGTGGAGGCTGCAATAGAAGACTTCATCAACAAGATTCTGAAAGATTTTGTGATAGATTTGTGGTATTCAACTATTACCCCCGACAGGGAATTTCCAGAGCAAATTCGTGTTGTAATTTATGGCGCTCTTGGTGAAGTATCAAGAAGGTTAAAAGAAATCAACCTGGTCTATTTGCTAACAAGGTGCTTTCATGTTACTTTTGTAAGTCATCAGTGAGCTTCTTCAGTGTTTTATGTGCTTGTTATGGTTTAATTATTTTAAATAAAATAAAATCATTTATGTTTAGGGATTTGACTGAGTTAGTGGGCAATCACATAGATCTTTATCGAAAGAACCTTGCTTCTATTGGTGTTGATGCCATGGCAGCCCTTTCATTTGATCAAAGAGATGAAAAGCTAAGACAATATCTTCTTGCCTCCAAGAAGCTCCATCCGGCTCTTTTGTCTACTGATTCTGAGTATAAGGTGGGAGGCTATGTTTACTGTTTTTTGGACCACTTATAAATAGCTGCATGATCTTCATCATTTATTTGTAGGAATGTCTGAGTCTGGAAGGCGTGCCCTTCTATTCACTATTGTTAGATACTAAGACATCTGTGAGCTATTTATTATAATGTAGAATAGTGATTAAGATCAGTAGTCAATGTGACAGCCTTCCTAAATCTTAGGACGTTTGATTGTTTCTTGTTGTTGCAGATTATAGTTGTTTATTTATTCTCACCCATGGCTATTTGCTTTTCTTGCTTTTAGGTCCTTCAGCAGCTCATGAGTGGAGTATTAAGTATAGCCTTAAAGCCGCATGAGGGTCCTCTTGTTCGGAGCATAGCCCGCGAGCTTCTGACTTGTCTGGTTATGCAGCCCGTCATGAATTTTGCATGCCCTAGGTAAGGTTTGATGTCCATCAGTTTCCCTGTTTTTTCCCGTGCTGCTGCATGTTTTGCAAAATTATCTTTTATTCTGTGTATGGGAGGTTTTTTGAAGTAAGCAGGTTTGCCATGTTTGTGTTGAAGAGTAGTTTGTGGTAAGTGGCTAAGTGAGACATCCTTCTATAAGTCCACTTAATCAACAGCTTGCATTTTTATATCCATTGCACGTTCTTGACTTATAAATGCACGAGTGGTCTTTTTATGACTGGGAATATCATCCTCTGGTATGGAAAAAGCACTCACTATACAGAGTTCATGTCAAGTTTTAACCTTATCTGATATGTCTTTTAACTGTTCATCTCTATTGATCTTTATCGAATAAAGGCCTATTCAAATTAAAAAGGGATTTGTTGAACCTTAGTGTGCCTCATTGTAATCTGAACCATCATCGGCCATGCTTAAGATATATACTGAGGACAACAAAGAATGATGGCTATATGACCAATGATTTGTTGAGTATTTGAAGTGAAGAGTTTATTGGTGACCACACAGGAAAGCAAGAATGGAACAGGAGTTATTTATCAATTAGTTGATGAAGTATGTTAATTAGGGCAATTAGGACATTTATTCAGTTAGTATATAGTTCACGATATCGAATAATGGAAGATTAATACTCCAATATCAAAATGTTCATACATTAGTTGAAAAAAGATACAAGTTCTATATTTACGTTTTGGTTTTGTTTAACATTTTATGGTTATTTGAATAAGTTGGAAAATGTGATGACCTTATGAGGCTCTTAAAGTCATGCATTCATTATGCCATCTTTTAGACGAGGGTTCCAATGTGTATAGGGAATATAGATATGAATATAAAGTTTCACTTGAACATCTATCTATGGGCTTGTATCTCTCTAATGGGACAGGAAAGAGTTGAAGGAAGCAAGAACCTTGACATTTAGGCCATCATATGTCTAACTTATTTCCATTTACTTGACTGGTTCTTTATTAGGTGATGGATTAAACTTCACTGGTAGTTTGAGGAAAGGATCTTTGAGCCTGAAAACATAGGGTGCCCTGCTATTCATGAATGTTTTCTTTTCTAAAATTATTGTCATGTGATGTTGCTAGCATCTATACCATCGTAAACCATGTTCATGTACTATTGTTATTTGTATCTTCCATTTTAGCTTAATGAGAGTGCATAATAAGCATTACTGATTCTCCTTTCAAGAAATGGTTTTCTTTGAAGTTTTTACCATGTGCTTTTGTTTAAAATCAATTTACTTACAAGTGATTGATTAATGCCTTCCTTATACTTAGTTATGTCAATGAGTTGGTGGAATATATCTTTCTTTCCGTGAAAGATAATGCTAACAAGGAGGGCTGTTATGACTCATCAATTGGTTCGAGCATTCGTGATGCCTCTGTCCATACAGGCCTATCTCAAAGCAATTCCCGAATGAAAGAAGCTGTGGTCCCCTCACAACAAAAAGACATATCCATTGTGGAGAGCAGGAATCAGCAGTCAGCAATACAGGTGCAATCCAAACCAGCAGACTGGGCTAGAAAACTGGATGCAGTAACCCAGAGAAGAACTCAAGTACTTGCTCCTGAAAATCTCGAGAATCTTTGGAGCAAAGGAAGGAATTACAAAAAAAAGAGTGGTTATCAAAAATCAGCTGTTTCTAGTACCAACATGAAGATTTCAGAAAGCGTCAATAGTGAAAACCTCTCAGGAGATGTTATTAGTGAAGATATAATGAGGGGGCATGTTTCAGCACAGGTACATGTCAATGAAGACAGGGATGTCAAAGGAAATGTTTTGTTACTAAAGCGTTCTAGTAGCAGTCCTGCATTAGAAAATCAGTCTTCAGGTGATACATCAGTTACAATTGAAACAGATGGATTTGGTGTTCCAAGGAATTCCCAGACTTCTGCTGCAGACATATTTAGAGATGACGTAAAAGTTAAAAGTGCATCAGATTTGGTTACATATAGAGATGGATCTCTCTTTGTTCCCAAGCTTAAGTGTCGAGTGAGATTTTTGTGTACTTTGAAATAACATTCTAATTTCTGTTTTCCTTTGAAAGTTTCTGAGCACATTATGTTTTCCATTTACTAAATTACGATTATAGAAAATCAATTGATCAATAAAGGGAGTTTGTAATCTGGAAAGGAAAATGTGCACATAAAGCTTCTGATCTAGGCCTTTATTAGCGTACAAATAGTTGAAAAGTGATGAATATATTTTTCCAGTTTCTCTTGATGATGGGCATTGCCCGTTGAGATAAAGATGGAGCATTTCGTTTAATGAAAAGAGAGTGGCATTTAATTTATGGAAAGGAGAACCTGTACATTATTTGGTTGTCTTTAATAACTAGATATCATCTTTTATAGGACTTTTAGAAAAGTGTATCTTCCAGGTTTTTAGCCATTAGGTTTATGCGGTTTTAAGTTTTTAACTGCAAAATGAGGTATAGACTATGAAGGACTATGAGACAGGGGGTCAGTATAGACGAGGCATTTCTTTCTGGAGACATCATAGAATATAGACTATAACCCTGATCTTTATTATTTGTAATCAAATGGATGAGAAAGAAGAAATATGATCTATTGAGAGTCTTAAGCAGATGCATGCCAAACATAACGAGTAATAAATTCTGAAGGTAAGATTGTAAAGAGAAGACTTGTAGCTGATGTCTTTGAGAGTAATTCCGTTTTAATATCTATACAGAAATTGCCAGAAACTTATTTGAGTTGCCCACAGTAACATGCCTTTTAAATTTATTTTCAAGAGCTTCAGGCCATTGTGCAGAATCCTAAGACCTTCCTTTTGACGAAGTTGTTATTATAAAAAATCAGTCAACACTATTAAATCACTTTCAAAATATTGAAATTGGTGTATTCTCATGAAAATTGTAAATAATAATGTGACTGAAGATTGACTTTACTACCAAACATTTATGCAGGTTCTGGGAGCCTATTTTGAAAAAACAGGATCAAAATCT
Organism: Piper longum; assembly: GCA_032619315.1. Lineage (NCBI taxonomy): Eukaryota > Viridiplantae > Streptophyta > Magnoliopsida > Piperales > Piperaceae > Piper > Piper longum. The sequence goes on from JAVDBV010050846.1 coordinate 13,428, forward strand.
TTTGCAGTTTATTCAATTGCTGTGACAGATACAGACAGCAAAACTTGGTTTGTGAAAAGGAGGTATGTTAGTGTTTTGGATTTTCATTTGTTGTTTCACTGTTTACAAATAGTTTTTTATGCTGTGAATTTTTCCATTTGTAGATATAGGAATTTTGAACGTCTGCATCGTCATCTCAAGGAAATACCCAATTACTCGTTAAATCTGCCTCCAAAAAGGTTTCTTTCATCCAGCATTGATGACCAGTTTGTTCACCAACGCTGTGTTTTACTTGACAAGTACTTGCAGGTGATAAATAGGAATTGCATTGCTTCATGCTTCTTGTTATTTTGAAGCGTTATGTTGTAATTTGCGTTTTGGACATTGTGGCTTGACCAGAATCTACTGTCAATTGCTAATGTTGCTGAACAACACGAAGTGTGGGATTTCTTGAGTGCTGCTTCTAAGGTTAGAATTTTTCTTACTTTTTTTTTCAATTATTAACTGTAGATTTCTAGTCTGAAGTTTATATTGCATAATTTTTTTTGTTTTTGATTGAAGAATTATTCCTTTGGGAAGTCAACATCAGTGATGAAAACCCTGGCAGGTATTTGTTATGGCTTTTTATTGTTTTTAGCAGACTACTTCATGTTTATACTTCTTGAAAGTTGTAAATACACTCAGGCAGACTGGGATGATACAGAATTTGGACCAAATTCAATTGGGGTTTCAAATACAAGTCTGTACCTGGCTCTGACACCATTTTAAAACTGGATTATGAACCTTCTAGGTTAACATAAAATAAAAAGGGTGCGTCTGACTCTGGCCTTGTCCATTAGCATATCTGTGAATAAATTTGAAATTTTTTGGTTATGTTTTAGTTTAGTATGGTTCTTAATTTTTTGGCCTTTTCATTGTTGGTGTGGTCTAATTTTCTTGCATTGTTGGGAAGACATCTCTTAAGAGTCTATAAAATCTTTGTCATAGACCTTGAGTTTATAGACTTTGATGAATTGAATAAAATTGGGCTTTGTGCTTGTGAAATTGGTGCTTTCCAATCTAAGCTTGACGTTGGTGAGAAATCGATCATCCACCCAGCTTGATGTCAGCAAGGAGTCGATCATTCCCCTTCCACTGCTCCCCGCCAACCTTCTGGCTCATTTAAAATTTAAAACAAAAGGAGTTTGAATCTGCCACGTGAGAAATCGATCATCCACCCAGCATGATGTCGGCAAGGGGTCAATCATCCCTCTTTCACTGTTCCCCGCCAACCTCTAGGCTTATTTAACATATTAAAACAAGAGAGTCTAAATCTGCCTGGTTCAAAAAGTGATCCAAGTCCAGATTTGGCACATGCCAAGATTAATTCTGCATTGCATCCAGGAATTGAAATTCAACATAGCATAGATAATTTCAAAATTGTTTGTACCCACTGCTTTTGTTATGTTTCAAATATTTTAGATTTACATATGTAAGATTATTGGGTCTTAATCAAGGTATTTTCTTTTGATATCACAACCACTTATTTCTTGGCAGTTAATGTGGATGATGCTGTGGATGACATTGTTCGCCAGTTTAAAGGTGTTTCTGATGGTCTTCTTAGAAAAGTTTCTGGGTCTTCTGGCATCCCCTATGTGGCTTCACCACTTACAGAAGGAAATCTTGCATTACCTTGGAATGAAGATGAGGGAAGCAAGTTTAGTTCAGGGGATGCTAATCTTGCAACATCAATGACCCTTTCTGACGATGATAATGGTGCAAAAAATGAGCGGCACAATGAAGTGACAAATGGTTGGCATTCAGACAACGAATTGAACTCTAAAAGCTTTCCACCTCGTGTGGTTAAGCATTTTGATGCGTCTGGAGTTTTATCTGCTGAAAGAATTTATCCATTGGAGGAGTTTGGAGGACTTGGCTCAGCGAGGTTGGCATTGGATGCATCAGTTGGACATGGAAGTGCTTTTGAAGAGTCAGTTGCAGTTCCACCTGAGGTATAGTGAGCCATTTTAGCCCAATTGCAACTTGTTGGAAACCAATTGCAGTTTTAGTATACCACTAAGCAGATGTGAAAATAATAAACCAACCTTCATCATCATTTAAATTTATCTGACTATTTGCCACTGATTTCACAATATAGGCATTGTTCAATGGGCAAAATTTTGTTTTATCAAGAAAAGGCGAGTTGGTAAATTTTTGTAATTACTCTTATTCAATGCTTCAATAATAATTACCAAAAAGTAATAACTCAGAGCAACCATGGTAAATTTTGTAGGATCAACTGGACTAAATTTGGACTCCTGATTGAAGTAAAAAGTATCTGATTAATCAACTGTTCTTTTTTCCAAATTGGGGTTTATAGTTATTTTATTGAATGAGTAGTTAGTTGCTCATGTAGTTTTTAGCCTTCTAATAGCAGAAAGGTGAGTGGGATGGATGATTAGTTGATCATGTAGTTGTAAATTTCATTTGAATCACATTTTGAATGTTTGTTTAGAAGATAAGAGGATACAATACTCTTGCAACCTTATTTCTGTTGTGTAATCATTCAATCATGTTTTATCTTGTGTGAATCCATGCAGTGGTCTCCATCTAATGTTAGTGTGCCCCTGCTCAATTTAGTGGACAAAATTTTTCAACTTAAGCGTAGAGGTTGGTTGAGGTGAGTTCATGGAGCAATTTCCCATTAAGTTTTCAATTTGTTTGCATATGTATTTGTTGAGAATGTATTCTTCAACTGACTGCTCACTATTAGTTGCTGTTTCATTTAGGAGGCAGGTATATTGGATTTCTAAGCAAATATTACAGCTGGTTATGGAAGATGCAATAGATGATTGGCTTTTAAACCAAATTCAGTTGCTTCGGAGAGATGATGTAGTTGCTGCAGGAATAAGATGGGTTTCAGATGTAAGAATCAACTTGTAATCTACTATCATTACTGTTTCTACTTGGAAATACTGATATGTGGGATATTTATTGCATCTGTTTTGAGATTTGATTGGTGATGTTGTATAGCATTTGTTAGGGAAAAAAACCATTTGATGTTATTATACCTTATTAACCATTACTAGGCAAGATGTCGCGCTAAGCACGACTTATATTACTGATGAACTTTATTTTTATAGATAAACTTTTGTTGAATAATGAGTGGACTATATAATAATATAATATCTTAGATATAGACTTTGATTGACTTTGACTTTAAAGATAGATCCTAATTAAATGAGAATATGGGCTATAATAATTTATTTTATGTTATTTTATTTTATTTTGTTGTATTTTGATTGGTTAAATCTCCTATTTTTAATCAAAGGCCAGCACTTAGTTCCCCCTTTATTAATTAGATTAGATTAAGTGGAAGGTGATGATGATAATGACAATGACATCTTATATACCAATTTGATAAATGTATTCTATCATTGAAGATAATTGTGATTTTGTATTTCTTTTTCCTGGACACTATAATGTGTTTCTTCTTTTTGTCAGATTCTCTGGCCAAATGGTGCATTCTTTTTGAAATTGGAACTGAGCACTGATACACCATCTAGCTCAAAGCTTCCCAGTGATGCGACTAGACAAGGTGGCAATAGGGCATCCAGATCTGGATCTTTTGAGAGCCAGCTGGAAGCAGCTCGTAGAGCTAGTGACATAAAAAAATTGCTTCTTGGTATGGAAACATCAATTATCGTGTATTATTTGCCACTTTCTTTTTTGAAGTGAATTATCACCATAACGTGAATTGCTCATTAGTTCAGTTTGTTTAGGCACCTCATGTAGCTAGTACAGGAAGATATTTGGGGGTGATGGAAAACTCTTGTTATTTGTTATGTTTATGTGACTTTTTGGTGCATCTTGATTGTACTATCCTTATTCATTAGCCAATCTGTATTCTGAGCTGAACTATTATTGTAGAAATATTTCACAAGCTGGTAAGGTGAGGAAAACCATGCATATGACCCCTCAATCTGTGATTAGTTTTTTTTTTAAATATTTATTTTGAAGAATCTAGAGTTTTTGTGTGAGCTCCATAATGTTCATTAATTAGTTGGTGTTTTTATACTTGAAGGTGGAGCTCCTTCGGCTTTAGTGAGTTTGATTGGCCAAAAACAGTATCGCCGTTGCGCAAAAGACATATATTTCTTTCTTCAGGTGATGCGTTTTCGTTGCAGACAGAAAGTTGCTTTTGATTATTATCGTATTAAGAAACATATGCTCATTTGTTTGCCTTGGCATTTCAGTCCACCACATGTCTAAAGCAGCTTGCATACTGTTTGCTGGAACTAGTTCTTCTTTCAGTGTTTCCGGAGCTGTATAGCCTTGTTGAAGACATCCATGAGAAAGCTTATCCTCAATCTATTTAAGTAGGGTGGACGACTCTATCCATTTATTTCCGGATAGCTCTGACCTCTGTTAATCAATAGTTCTGATTGTTACTACCGTGCCCCTCTTTGGAGCCTCTGGTGTTATCTGTCCTTGGAAACAGGATATATTGGAGTAGGCGTCCTTGGCAACGGATTCTCTCAATCTGAACTCAATGTGTCTTTAAACTGTAAATGTGTACATTTTTAAATATGCATAGGTTTATTTAGTCATGTTTCATTTTCTACCTTCAAAATTGTGATTTCGGAAATGAAAGGTTTATGTTTTTCACATTTTTATTGGTTGTATATGTTTGTTATTGGCCTGCTTGGGATTGTTGCCTGGTTGACAACTATTGGTCGTACCTCCTATTTACTTTACATTATCTATCTTGGATTTTTTATGTGTTTTAATGCTTAAAATGCAGTGCTAGTCATTGAACCCAGAATACTAATGCTTATGAACACACATTGACGATAGCCTTATTAATGGTGAATAGATGTTCTCGGCTTTGATTTATTGGCTATCCGCAACAAGATAATGACAAATCTTTATCTTTATATGTGAAAATCCAGTGGTGAAAGAAAGTATAATTGTATAATGTCTCGTTCAATTAAAGACTTAATCATCAAGCTATCATATAGTTCACTGACGCTACTTGCAAATATAAACGACAAGTTGTATGTAATATTTGCTTTCATGGAATCCCAAAGACCATCTCAAAGTCAAAATATAAACTTCTCATTATTAAAGCACGAATCTTATTAAAAAAAAGGTCAAAATAGCACACATTGAGCCTTCTATGCGTCGCACCAAAACTTGCACGACTGCTTTTATACTATGACTCATTGCACTTCTCTTTTACTTATTTATGAAATTTTATGCTATGAACAGTAATTGATTTTCACTGAATAAAGAATTTCATTTTTCCCTGAAATTGAATTTGTGTGGATGGTCCTTTTATCGAAATCGAATGCAAAAATTGCCGGTATGTTGGTCTTATACGTTGGTGGGAATGCGCTTGTAGATCTGTACCATTTTGAAGAGATCATTTAAGGTTACCAGTGAAGTCTGTAGCTTCAGTTTTTACCAGTGATATGATAACATGATATGAGCTTCTCTATGGGAATGCTCTTCATTTTGCTTTTTGAGAGGGTATATACTTTTATCTCTTTTGGGTTAAAGAGTCATGGTAATAATGTTCTTTTTTTTTTCTCTTTTCTAGGGAAAAAAACCACACTTGTGAGAAACCCAAAATCACACACTAATTAATTTAAAAGTGAACACGTGAGCTCATTGCAGAGAATAAAGAGAGAGAGAGAGAGAGAGAGAGAGAGGAACCATCAAAGCAAGCTATCACTACGAGCAGGCAGACGCTTGAAGAAGTTGCTGGGCACCGACGGCAACTTGCTGCGGAACCTTGGATGGCGAAGCATGTACAGACCCCCCACCATGGCTACTACTCTGAAGGGAGTCACATACAGCACCACTGCAGCACATAGGCAAAACACTATGAACAGACTAGTGGCTCTTGGGTCTCTCCAACTCAAAAGAGATTGAAACCTTTCCCCCTGTGTTGCAATGTCACCGACCACAGTCTGTATCCTACCTGCCACACTTCTCAACCTGTCATACCTCATCCTCACCATGTCATGAGGCTTTGAAGTTGGGAATGTGTCAAACTCTTCATCGAGCTCATCTGGGTGGACGGCCTCTGCCCATGACAGCCTAGTGTCCATGTGTGGAGGGTGCTTTGGCCTGAATCTATAGTTCCAAATGCCTATCAAAAACATGTATAGGAAGATGGTTGGTAGTATCAATTCTGGGTACCAGATCAATATGAGGAAGAGGACATGCACTAGGATGGTGGTGACTGGGTTCTTCCAATGGCTTATATCATTGAACCACCTCCCAATTGAGATCGTACTAGAAAGCAGAGACATGATTCTGAAGAAGTTGGCCTTGCTTCGTCTCATGCTCCACATGTGCGAATCCACATCAAGCATGTACTCGACCACCTCCTTGCGCAAGGGGGGCTCGGCACGGCCGAGCCTTGTGGCAACTATGTTCATAGCTTGGTACCTCAAATTATCCAACTGATTGATTGTGAAAGGATGGATGTAATGCATCTTGGGAAGTAGAGGATGGCTATACAAGTATATCATGTTGGCTAAAGAGAGGCAGGTGAAACGAATTGCCAATTGGAGCTCCCCCATCTTCTTAACACCGGATGGATGCAGCACAAGAAGTGGGTAGGAATGAGTGTAGATACGATCAGACTCCAAAGTGGACAATCTAATTCTCACCTTGCCAATCCTCGAGTCTCTAGCACCTGTGGCAGCCTTCTCTCCACCTCCAAGGTGGCAATTGTCAAAGACTCCAAGAGTGATCACTGTACACGGGTCATAAACTTCCCATGTGTACTGCTCATTCCATTTGGGATTGAAGCTATCCATGATGGTTCTGGTACGTACCCATTTTTGTGCAAACTTAGCAACGCAGTATGCATCGGTTGTGCCCCGGCCACCATCCTTCATCTTCATGGGAAGCAGGCCTTGCGCACTAAGAATACCAACCTCCAAAATGCCCACTGGTTGCTTCCAAAGTTGTCTGGCAGTTGGGCGCTGGTCGCTAATGTACATGGTGGACTCGTCTAGTACATGGTAAGCCCCTTCTAGGCAGACCCTGA
>JAVDBV010050847.1:0-11541 GCA_032619315.1 Piper longum
AAATATTGGTTATATATATATATATATATATAACCAATATTTTTTGTGAGCCTTCTTTTTTAAAAAAAGAACATTATAGATTGTTATGTTCAATGTTGACTTAAAATGGAAGTGGATGTTGGATTGTATTTGTAATTTTGTTTGTTGAATGGGATAAGTATATATATAGATAATACATGAAGTAGGAAGGGTGGGAAACAGTTTTCAACTTTTAATTTTTTTTATTATATTTGGTCTTAATAATCATTACTTTTTTCCGGTAAGAAGGCATTGACTAATTATTTAAAAAATGAGATAAAGGTTGTTAACACAATGATTGCATGTTTAAGAAGTGCAAATAACTTTGTCTAGGGTAATATAATGTGGACTTAAGTTATATCTTCAAAATGATTGACCCAAAATTAATAATTTATAGGCATGCCATCACTAATATACTAAATTTTAATCCATAGATGAAATGTAAGATTAATTTTATGGGATTTTATAATATACCTAATTTAAAAAAAAAACTCTTCCTTCAAAATTCATTTCTTGGCCCATGAGCCTACCTCATGTCCATAATTCAATCTAAACCATTATATTATCCAATATGATCTTAGGCCTAGCTCAAATATAAACTAATAGGTGCAACTTATTTTTTCAAAATAGTTAACCTTAACTTAAATGCAAATTGATGGGTAGAAGTCAACTTTTCAAAATGATTAACTCAAGTTGCTTATCGATAATCAAACTACTGATGTACTACTAGTAGAAAAATAGGCATTTACCATAGAAAAATTTTGCCACGGCTCCCCACTGCACAAGCATGGCTAAAAAAACCACCAGCTAGCCACGGCAAAGTGTTGCAGTCGCGCAAAAAACTATGGCATGTGGCTAAGTCTGTTTTTAAGATTTGTTTCGTTATTCCGGTTCTTCTCATGGCTAGTTCGTGGCTAAGTCGCTTTTTAAAAATATATGTTATTGAGTATATTGAAATGGTTTAACCGTATCAAGATATAAAATTTAAAATATACAAAAAAATTAAACAATACCACAGCTTTTACCACGATCTACCATGGCAATTATTTTTTAAAAATAATAAAATTTCGGACGGGATTTTTCCTGCCCAAATCTGTGTTCCTACACGTGGACATTTAATGACTGCATCTTTGTAGGGCTCCAAGTTATATTGATATATAAAATACATTAAAATGATATAGATTACTTGTCAGATAAATTATATTGATAAATATTAATATAGCCTCTTTTAGGAAATTGACTATTTTTTAAAAAAAATTGTTTATTTTACATTTTTTTGTACCAACTAAACGAACCTTAGAGATCTTTAATGTAATTATATATAGGGAACTTTGTCATGTTTCATCGTTCCTATCTTAGAACCATTCATGATTCCTATATAGGTGAGAAATGAATTATTTATTTAAGCTATTTGGTTTAAATGAATTCATTACATGTTGACTATTTAAATGTGATATTCATGGAACATGAGGCTTACATTGTCTTTGTATTAAAGTCAACCGACCCAGGGCTCCTTGTATGCCATGTCTTGTGAACACCCACATTTTATATGGAGTGGAAGAATAAAAAAGTAGTAGAAAATATATTTGGAGTAAAACAGATAGGAGAAGGAGTGATAGTTACGGGTGAAATCAAAATGATGCTAAGAGGCAAAGATCATAGCCTATATTTATTGATACCATGTAAAAATGGGGGATGGTTATGTTAACACTCCCTGCACATGCAAGCTGTATGAGACTTAATACAATCTTATATATGGGTCGTGCAGATTATGTTTGCACCACAAATAATAAAATAATTATGTTTATCTAATTATATTTCTCTATTTTACAAATATAATACTCCGAGTGACACAAGTTTAACTTATTTTGTGTAAGTTACTCTAAGCTTTGGAGTCCTGAAACTGATCATAAATAAATATTTAGGTGCGAAAAAATATATTACTTGTATAGGTACATGGGTTAGATGAGTTATTATGATTATTGTAATTTCAGGAGAATGGTCTATGTAAAGACCAAACAAGCCCCAATCTAATGAATGTAAAATTTGTGTTAAATATATTATAAAAATGACCATGTAAGCCTGCATACCCGATTGGCTCCTAAGATGTTGTAATCAATAACCCACTATGCAAATAATGATTTTATAAATGAAATATTTTATTTCTTAATAAATTAATTAATTTCATTGTAAAATTAATTAAGATCACACAATGGGTTCATTTTAAAATTAAATACACTTGAAAATTATTATTATGTTGCTTATTTAATTAATTAGGTGATTTAAGTAGTTTTTATAGTGCACAATCATCAAATGCATAAAACATAATCCAAAAATGAATAAAAATGTAAACTTTATATAAAAATTAATTTTTATGATAATCTAGCATGTAAAATATATTAAACAATATACCAAAATGATCAAAATAAAATGATCTATATGATTCTAATAAAATCTACATGAAATAATGCCAAACGTGCAAAAATAACAAAAAAAGAAAAAGAAAAAAAAAGTGTATACAGAGGAAGAGGAAGGGAATGAAGAAGAAAAGAAGGAAGAAGGAATAAGGAAAAGAAAAGGAGGAAAAGAGGGGTGGAAAATAAGGGGAAAGGGAGAAGAATAAGAAAAGATGGTACCCAAGGGGGGAGGGGAGAAGACGAGAGGGTTTTGGAGTGAAGAGAGGCTAGGGTTTTATAAAAAAAAAATCTGCACACTAGCACTCTGGTGTTGGACATGAATGGCAAACTGCACGTGTGCCAGCCCCACGACCTTGAGACTCAAGCACCATGGTGCTAGACCCCCTGCGGCACTGGACCACAAGCAGTGAAAAAAAAGGGGAGATGAGGGGAAAAGGGAGAGAAAAAGTTGGAAGTAACTATTAAGGCACGACAAGAGTTAGAGGGTACGTTGAATATGCATGCGATACGATTTTAACACAACACATGGCCCAAGGTTGGATAAAACACTTAAAACCACAAAGCCACAACTTTGTAATTGAGGCCGATCACATAATACTCAATGACGGATACATCCAATGTCCAAATCCACACCAACATATATGGACACACTTAGTGTCAAATACAAACCGAGTCGAACCAAAGCTAAATCGATTGTAGAAACGCCAAACCAACGGTAGGGTTTTACATCATGCATGATTCACAATAAGATCATTAAGATGCCGCTATGCTGTGTACTCCTGTATTTGAAATCCTCTCCTCATCGTGGGATCTTGTTGATACCTATAATTGACTTTACTCTTTATAACTATTGTGATTATGATTGTGCTGTGTTCTTTGACAGGTAATTTTACCATGTTTGGGTCCTCTTTTATATCATGGAAGACTAAGAAAAATCTTACGGTTGCCCACTCACTCGTAGAAGCAGAATATCAAGCCCTAATTGATGTCACAAGTGAAATCTTATGGTTGAAACATTTGCAACACATTGGGCCCTAGGCCCATTTTTTGTTATAATCAATCTGCCCTCCACATTATAACAAATCCAATTTGTCATGAATGCACCTAGTCATATTTCCACCACTTCTCAACTCTCTGGTATTTTCACTGAAGCATTGGGTCAATGACAATTTTCTACCTTGTTGAACAAGTTGGGCATGTTGGATCTGCATGCTCTAATTTGAGGGGGCGTATTAATGTAAGAAATAAATTATTCATTTAAGTGGTTTGACTTAAATGAATTCATTAAATGTTTGAAGCTATTGTTATATTAATTCATTACATGTTGAACGTTGAATTCATTACATATTAAAAATAATATTCACATAACATATAAACTTACATTATTTATATATATTATATTATGTATATATGAAAAATCAATAGAATACTTCTTTTTTATAATACCATCCCAAATTTTCAGTAGCAGCAGATGAGAGGAGTATTTGAGAACTTAGTGTGGCTAGAAAACATATTTTTCCTATACATATTATAATGCATATATATATATATATATATAAAAGTTATCGAAAATATTATTATTTTTAGATTAGGTAAGTATTTTTAAATAAAATCAATTATATATTTATTAATTTTAAGTATTAAAAATATATATATTAATTTCATATATCTTTTATATATAATTAAATTTTAATATAAATGACCCGAGTCAGCTCGAGTCAATTTCACTCCATGCTTAATCATCCATGTTTCTGAGTTTTTAAACTACAAAGTTTAGAGTAGTTAAATAAAACAAAGGATCATTAATCTCTATCAAGTATGCGAATGCAAAACTTGCAGACCCAAAGAATCCGAACAACATTTTTGTGGTCAAAATAAAAATACTTGCAAACAACCGACTATATGCATAATTTTTGCTTTTACATTGCCCATCAAGTAGTTGCTGATATAATGGCAAAATCAATCAAAATAGAAAAGAAAAAGTCAATCAACAAATGACTTGACGAACGTAGAATCAATTAGGAAAGGGTAAGTGATCTTAAGAAGCATAAGGAGGAGGGGAAGAATATAGTGGAGGAGGAGGTGAAGATGGTGGTGCTTCTGGGTTCCCAACTGGGCGGGAAGGACCGGGATTGGGCGACTTGAGTTTAGGGGCTGGGCCTTTCCCTCTCGCTTTTCTCCCCTCATCTGCTGCCAAACAACGTCGGTTCAGTACTACTCTCTCTGTTTTGGCTATCCTGTTCTTGAGCACCGCCACCACCTCTGGGCTAAGCCGGGAGTTGCCCATTGGAATACCTTCCATCAAGAGAAGCATCGCAAGAACAACTGCCACCTTTGTTATTCCCATGACGTTATCTACCCGGTGGAAATGACTTGATTGATTGAATAGTTATTCGATGGATCTAAGTTAGCTTTATATAGGACTATGGGTCACGCTTATGCGGAGAATAATTTAGAGCTTAGTATAATTTCTTGGTGTATGAAACTTCGTTGGGACGTTCATTATCTTCCTACTTTGTATGGTGATGTTGGACCATCGACGGGGAATCTTTTGAAGTTTGTGATAGCGAATAGTGAGAAAAATCAATTGTCAAATATTTTTAGGATAAAAAATTCACTCAAGACTTAATCACCTGCGCTCGTTCAAAGCTTGAGAGCAGTCAAGGTGTGCCCAGTGTTTGACAGAAATGTCGAGTTGAGAAAAGAGCGGCATGCACCACGTTTTCTGGAATTAGAAAATCTGCAAATTAATAACGACAATTTTGGACTCTACCAATATATCAAAGTCAACCCCAACAAGTCCTCAAAAAATGGTTGAAGACTTGGACTTTAACCGGGCATCTTTTATGGGCCGGGGACAAATTAGTGCTAGCAGGTCTTGATGGGGCTCTTCATAACTACATGTTATGAGGTCCAAATGCGGGTTTGAGCTTTAGCTTGGTTGATTAGATTTTTCATTTTAGGAGAAGTTCAGACTCTCAATTTTGGCTTTAGCTTTGCTAAAATTTCACACGAATCACGACCCAACCGTACAATACATTTGTTTTCTTGATGCTGCAATGCGGGAAGTAGAGGAAGGCGCCAATAGCAAAGCAAGCCTAGAATATACCTACTTACTTTTGAAACCAATACCAACTGCATTAACATTGAGATATTGTTCAATATCAATTATATTATATCGTCTGCTTATGCTCATTAGGTATCAACATGAATAGAGAACAATTCATGTGGATAAATTAAGACTAACACCATAGATTTGTTAGCATGCAAGACATGAAATATGCACCTAGTGTTAGAGGCACACATGAAGCCTTGAGGTAAAGATTGCATGAGGTGCACGCAAGCTTGGCAATTTACCGGCCTGGTGGCGATCTCCTTCGTCGCTTTACCGGGCGCGAAGGGCCAAACGTAGGAGGAACTGGTCGAGGGCCAGGACCCTTTCCTCTACTCCACACGTAAGCTAGCCGAGTACTGTGTTTGATCACTACAGGCTCTGCAACCATTCTATCCTTGAGCTTCACCACCACCTCAGGGCTAATACGTGAGTTGCAAGTATGAACAGCCCCCATCAAGAGAACCAACATCACCACCACCACCACCACCAACTTAGTCTTCATATTTCTTCGGCTACCGAATTGGAGATTCACAAGAAGTTGCCAGTCTTGCGACCAGACTTAGGATGGATGCTTGTTGTTGGTTGGATATATGCTTGTATTGTAATTGAAAGAATGGAGCTACGATATTTTTATAGGGTCTATAACTAGCACTGTGTTAATCGAATCCAAGAAACTTCATTTGTATTTACAGTCATGTTCGTTCATTTTGTTTTGAGACTCTTCACCAGCTATGCTAACCACTAATGTATTAGACGTTTATTCCAACAAACTATCTAAAATAATAGAGGTCAATTATATTTTAGAAAAAACTACAGCCAGATAAGAATATAGTAGTGTCGTGATAAAGACTTGAGAATAGAGCGGCGAACAAGACGTCTTTGAGGGGTTGTTGCAGATCAATAGTCACAGTTCTGGGCCTCGAGTTCTAAGCTAAGCAGGTTTAACCACTTCAAGTCATACTCCAACACTGAGGACCGACGATCATTAGAGCGCGCTAACACCACTCTTTAGGTAAAGAAATCCCACTACAGATAATTGTTATCATCTATTGGATATATCTTATTACCTCCAAATGATATCAAGAGCAGACAATGGTGTGATGAGGCAAAGCTGTATAGAAGGCTTGCAGTAACTCTTACCTTAGTGAAAAACCAACCAAAAAGATGGGCATAGAAAAATACCAGTAATTCAAGGTAAGACGGCGACGATGCATTGATATACATATGTTAAGTCTACGCTGTTGATCAAAAAGAACGCTGTCAGGTGACCGAAAGAAATTTCAATTTTATCAAGACAAAACGCAGAAATAGGTTATTTTTTAATTGAATAATAAAACTTCATTAACAGAAGGGCAGAAAAAAGCGCATATATGTACCAGAATATGAATGTATAGATCAAACTATTATGGGTTCATGTGCAACGTCCATCTTCCAATGTACATCTTTGAGAACATGCAAATTTAAATCTGGGGTGGGGTATGATCAACTCCAAACCTGAACTAAGCTGCTGTCATGACAAACAATTACGACATTGAATATACATTAAGAAATCAGACATATTTATGATACTCAGCCACAACCAATCCTCCAATATTCATAAGCAAGTTTAAAGGTTCAAAACATTTTCTAACATGCAGTGTTACCCATCAAAAGTTTCTGCACCCACATTATCAAAGAAAACATGTCATCAACATCGAGGGAGATAGACCAGTTCAAACTTGAACATAATGAACTTAATAATAATAAATTAAGGACCTTTATCTAGAAATCCCTCTTTGATTTCCTTGAGTGATGTGGCACTAACCATACATGGTCACTCCATATTAGGAACTTCCTTTAAGAGGAAGACAAAACTCTATATTATTTAGAGAGAAAAACAAGGAACACTAGAAAGATGAAAATCTACAACAAAGCATAAAACTGCATGCACCGTAATATGGTCAGCTCAAATACCTGTGATATATTCTTCTCACTGGCTCAGATACATAGAAAGCTACAATGAGCTTAAGCTCCAGTAACCTCCTGTCATATAAAAGCTTGAAATCTTGGAGATCACGGAGGTGATAATTAGCTCTAACTCTTGGGTTCTTCACCATACTGAAACATGAAATGAAAACAGCTGTATAGAATGATTATGATGATGGATGACAGTCAGTAGTACCAAAGAAGGCAGGCCCTCAGCCCTTCAATGCTCTCAAGGTATCTCCATCCACGAGGATTATGATTATGGACTCTCTTTCATGACGTAGTGCTGATACGAGAAGAAACAATACGGGAAAAAAATTGTAGTACTGATACACATGACAGACACGATATGATAGATAACTCCGTTTTCATAACTAGTCGCTAGAATCAATATGCAAGCCCAAGGATTGAAGAAAATCAAGAGGATAAATTAACACTATCTTATTTTCGCTGGAAAATAGAAGGTATTGGGGGAAAATATCATGCATCTCAAAAGACTAGCAGACAATACATGGGTGATGACGGATTTGTAAATCTCAAACAAGTTCAAATCTAAAATAAAGAAAAGTAAAAGCAAAAAAGGTCATGAGATAACAATAATAAATAGATTTATAGAGGGTAAAAGAAAGAGGAGACACATACATATGACTACATAAATGAGAGTGGTCCGAAAAATCGCACCATAACGTTTAAGAAATAAGAAATATATATACAAAAAAAAATCTATGATCATGAACAAACTGGATATAGATTAGATAAAGGAATTAGAAGGACCACAAAGGAAGGAGAGAAGTGATAATATGACACAATATATGTTGATAGTACTTAATCATCTCTATGTAATTACCTTCTTCTTTGAGAATCTCTGATCAGTGTACAATGAGCAAGACGAAGGCTGTGACCAAGATCTCTTAAGATTATCATACGGGTTTTACAAAGAGAAGCTAACAGAGATCAGTTGGCAGTATGCCCACCTCCATTTTCGTAACCAAGAACAGAATGATATCCCCTTTGGAGGTGGACAGAATGCCAATAACATCTGTAAGAATCCCTTTGACAAACACATACGATGAAACAAAAAAAACCCAGAAATATAGATCCATATCTTTTCATCCCCCTAGCAACATGCAGAAGCCACGAAGGCGAAGAAACCAAAGGCAAATACATATAGTGACCTCGTCTACAGATTCATGGAGGCATCATCCCCAAGACGGATGAGTCTAATGACCTCCTCCTTAATGATGCAGAAGACATCTATGCACATCTTTGCCTTCCCACTCCACCCATTCATTCAAACCCTTCGTCAATTTCTTCCCCTCGGTTATTGTGAAGCGAACAAACATCCTCTGTCTAGTCAGTGGTCACCACTCACCCCACATAAGGGATATATCTGAAGAGGCACATGTAAAAGGTAGGGTAGGTTGGCCGCACCCAGCTTTACCAATCCTATAATCAAGCTCGAAATAGTAACTGCCCCTTGTTTGAGCAGATATTGAACAATAATCAGTTTGCAGGGTAGCTTAAGCAAACAGTACTTACCCTCCTCGTTCGTTGTCTTGCTCCCTTTAGTAACTGTTTACAACAGTTGTCGTAGTCTCGTAGCCACAAACCAACAGAGAACAAAACAACAATTAAAACAGCTAGGAGGCTTTGAAAAAAAACCAGAAGTCGGTAATAACTCTCTTGAATCGAAGTTCCTTGCCTAGTGAACAGATATATAATATATAGGGGAGGTAAAGCGAGGAACGAGCTAACCTGGTTGTAAAAATGAGAGAAAAGGTATCTTTCTTGGGTGGTCAAATGGTGAAAAAGGTTTTGGCAGAAAGCTAGAGTGAAGCAGGGATATAAGTCCCTCGGTTTGTCGACTGAGAGGTCACATTGATTGCTGGTTTCCGACCAAGTGTCGAACTGAGTAAATGCCCATTCATCTCCCAACCTGGCTCTTCCTTGCTGCATTTACAAATTGCAAGCTGGCTTACTCGAACTCATCATGGATGTTCGTCAACGCTATATATTGCATTGGAAAAGCGCGGCATGTTATGATCATTTTCTATCTTTCTTGTTCTGAAAATCATGTTAAGCAATATATTAAACTATATTTGTTTGATTAATCACCGCCCCCCACTCCCCAAAAAATATATATATATATATATATCGTGCAAGTGTAATTGTCGTGGGTAATTTAAATCAGTCATTAATATTACTTATTGCTATGACGAAAATGTTTTTGCTTACAACTTTCTTACATAAACTTTGCATGTCATCCTTTCAAACAAAGATAGGCAGCTTAAGTCTTCTTTGCCTTAAATAATAAAACAATCGCTAAAAAAAAATATTTTTCTCTACATTTAAAAAAATGACATAGAAAAAAGTAGTATTTTTTTTCATCTTTGCTCCCGCCAAAATTTGGAGAGGAGAAAAATTTTACATTTTTTCTATATTTGGAGACTTTTAAAGTTGCATGTATGTTAATTTTTAAATTTTTCTCCACCAAAAAACATGGAGGAATTTTTCTTCGCCGTAATTTTTTCCACTCCATTTTTTAAAATATTTTAATATTAACAAAAATATTTTTTTAAATAAGAAAAAGATAGAAAAACAACACATACTCTCTTTTAAATATTTCCAAATATAAAAAAGATCAAGAGTATTTTCGACGGCAAAATTTGTTTTGAGAGAGCTGAGATAAAAGTCTTTTTTTTTGTAATAAATCATTAAGATAAAAACTTTTATTAGGTTTGAAGAAAGATAAGCATGCATGATGTTGAGATTTTTTAGAGCATTTATTTACTTTATTAAACGTAAGCATCCTTTTGACTGCATTTAGTTTGTTCATATCAAGATTATAATTTAATATTAGCAAATTATGAAGTGAGCTATAATAGTATGACATATAATATTTTATTTAATTAATATAATTATTTAATTATTAAAGTCGAAATTTACGCTACTAAACACTAAGATCATATAGTTAACAAGATAACATATAAATTTTTGAATGGACATTTTTTAAAAACTATTTCTCATCTTTCATTCATAAATGGATTATAAATTATAAGTGACAGACTACATCATGTTTCAATATGATTAAGTCTTGCAGCTAAACCCTTACAGCTTGATCTTGTAATTAATTTACATTTTATAATCACCCAAATACATAATTTAATGAGCTTATATTTTTTGAACTGGAAATAAAAATGGAGTACACTCACCATTACTTTTTTTAAAAAATATTATCATAATTTTAAAAACCCATGGGATTCAGACTCACTTAATAACAATAGAGTCCGGAGTAAATAGAGAGTCATACATAGAATTTCATTGAGAAAATTGTAAAATAAAGACTTTACAAAATTTTTCAAGTAAATTTTTTTTTTAAAACTTTACTAATAGTTGTCACTATGGAGCCACTTAATTTTGATTTATAATGGAAAAGGCTTAATAAATTTTTGGAGTCAGTGTAAGATTTTTAATTTATGGCTTATTGTAACTACCCCGCCAAAGTTAAACATGATTAACTTAAGTCATCACTTAAAAAATATTTAATTCAAATTAAAAATTTAAATCATCCTTACTTATAATATATATGATCTTACTCAATAAGTACCATACGTGGGGCTAAAACTAGGGTTGTCACCTTTAAAAAATTTCATCCTTAAATTTTTAATATTTGACCCGTGGCTAGTAGCTTAGTACTACATCCATTAATCCAACTTGTTGTCTAATATAATTTTGGATTGATTTTGATACTATCTATTGTAATTCAACTTAAGTGAAGTGTAATGGGTATAAATTATTTTTTTAATATTTAATTCAAGTAAAAAATCTATAAAATATTTTTACTAATATATTAAATGTTAGATTAAATTTAAGGTTATCACACTTCCGGATGAATAGTCCCTAGGACTTGGGAATTAATTGTGTTTGCTATCATGAACTCTTTTAACTTTTCCAATGAAAATCAAGTATTTTTTTCCAAAGTGGTTGGAATTAAAGTTGAGGTTTATCCAGGATGATTAAAGTTAA
>JAVDBV010050848.1:0-10619 GCA_032619315.1 Piper longum
TACCAACTTCCCTTTCTACCATTGGTAATTTTTCATTCTACCATTGGTAATTTGTTCTTTCTCTCTTTATAATATTTCTCTTTAGTGAAATATTATTTTAGTAGTGTCCAAGGACGTAGGCAATTGCCGAACCTCGTTAAATTCTGGTGTCTTGTTCTTTTCTTTTGTTGTCTATTTAATAGCTATTGTCGGGTATAGTTGGTGTTAATTATTGTGCTATTTATATTACTTGTCTTGATAAAATTCTGTCTAGGAGTTGGTTTTTAAGCGGATTATCGTGTCCCACCAACTTTCCTGGGAATTTTATCTTGGGGTAATTATTTAGTACAATAGTTTTCACGCTTGTCATCTAGGTAATAGTTCTCACAGTGAACTAGTTATCTTTGGTGAAAATTACCTGTTTTTCACAACAGTTTATGAATGGAAACAATGTTTGAAATCAGATAGAAAATTACTTGCTCATTACATTGGCAGCTTGCCCCTATAAGCTTAATTCAGATTTATACCAAAGAAAAAATGGGCCAAGCAGAATTGGCAGGCATTGGATTGCAATGAAATGGTGGTCAATCAAATGAGGTGGTATGGTTGAACAACCGCAATGTATTAGGAAAATATAGTAATGACACAATGAAGCTTTTCTCATTACAAACTTCAATTCAAATCACATCAACAACTTCCCACATAGTCATTTCCAGTTGTTGAATCTCCACCATGTTTCTTTTCTTGGGCCTTGTCTGAAAAGTACACACATTTCATTGTCCAATGAATTGTGTGTAATTTCACGTGTGTTTAAGAAGACCCTCGAATTTTTTTTATGAAAATTTCTTCTTGGTTAAGGGTTCAAGAATGAAGTTTGATTATACAACATTTTTCCCCGTTAAAAAATAAAAATATCATTCTCACTGTACATCTTTCAAGATGCGACCCAACCAACGACTCGGCCCACTGGTTTTGGAATTGCAAGAGTGATCAAAAGGTATTCCGGACGATATATGGTTTGTTTAGTTGGAGATATGATTACAGAGGGCTCTGCCAACTTACCAAACCATGTTAAATACTCTTGGCGGTGTTCGCGATGAAACGGGTGCTAGCCTTACATCCTGGGCCATCTGGACAAGAGCATGGACTGCCGAAGAGAATATATAGTAGGATCTTCTTAACTAGTAAAGGAAGAGTGACATTTATTGTAAGCCTTTTTTGGGAGTACAAAAAGACCAACAAACACAAGACAAATTGAGAAGACTATCAATTATTTGATAGTGATGATAATTTCGGAGACGCCTTATATATGAAAAAAAGTTGTTGAGTTTATTACGCATCGATCGTAGAAAGTATTGATGATTCGTATATAAATTAATGGGAAAATTTTATTTTTTAAATTAATTTTTGGATTAAGAAAGACTCATAACACCTTTTTTAGGGGTTAAAGGGCTCAACAATTGTATTAGAGCTTCGTTGGGGCTCAAAGGGATTGTGGGTTCCACCTGATGATTTAAACAATCGGCGTTTGTTTGCATATGTCGATTGTCGAAGTGCCTCCTTGTAAGTTCTGCCTATTGATTTAACAGTCCATTTATGGATTCAAGCATGATGATTTAAGCAATCAGCGTTTGTTTGCCTACGCCAATTGTCGGAGTGCTTCCTTGTAGGTTCTGCTTAATGATTTAAACAATAGGAGTTCTGCCTGACGATTTAAAAGAATTTGTCACACGATGATAATTTCAGTTTTAGATTAAAAAAACATGCGACATTTATTATAAGTTTCTTGTTGGGACGCTCGATGTGTGAAGGGGAGTTGTTGAGTTTATTTTACATCGACGATGTTGGTGATTTGTATATATACTAATGGGAAAGTCATATTCTTTAAATTAATTTTTAGATCAAGAGAGGCTCGTGACACCTCTTTTGGGGGCTCAAAGGGCCCAACAAACATGAGACAAATTGAGAAGACTATCTAGTACTTAAGAATGGTAAGTTCATGAATTGCCTTAAGACGTTTTTACTAGATATCCCAGATCTTTGTACTAAAAAAAAATGGTGTTTCCAGTCCTTCCATTGTTTGTATCCCCATTTTGTTCCTTTGTATGACACTTTCTTTGTCTCATTTATGATCCAAAATCCAAGAATAACCCTTATATTGGGTTTGTTAATATTTCAAGAAAGGGCAACCGCAATTTCCCAAGGCAACACAGGTCGTCTAGCAAAAGAACATGGGGACATCCATCTTGCTAAGATCTGCGGAACCATTGCGGCAGATGAGAAGCGTCATGAGAAAGCCTATACAAGGATAGTGGAAAAGCTGTTTGAGATTGACCCTGATGGTGCAATGTTGGCATTTGCAGATATGATGAAGAAAAGCATCTCAATGCCTGCTCACTTAATGTATGATGGCCTGGACAAAAATCTTTTCAAGCACTTCTCATCTGTGGCTGAGCGTATTGGTGTCTATACAGCTAATGATTATGCTGACACTCTCGAAATTCTTGTTGGGCGGTGGAAGGTGGAGGAGATGACTCGTTTATCTGACGAGGGCCAAAAGGCTCAAGACTATGTTTGCACCCTGGTCCCTAGATTCCGCAAGCCTTCGGAGAGAAGCCACCGCAAGGCAAAGGTATCTAGAACCATTCCTTTCAGCTGGATTTTCAACCAACAAGTTATTCTCTAAGGAAGATTTCACACAGGAAAAGTAATCAATTGCCTATTTCTGGATTTAATAGATTCTGTTTTGTGAAAGGAATTTGCATGCGGAGTATATTGTGTGCTTGTTGTAACATCTTCTATTATATTTTCGTCATCTACATTTTTTTCTTCTAATTTCTGTGTTCCATTGACATTTAAAATGATGAAGAATAATAATCTGTGTACCAATGAAATCATTTGAACATTTTTTGTTTGTGGTCGTTATTGTTCACTCCCGTTCTGATTTGGGTATGACCTTATTCTGATGTAGGCATTCTGATGTAGTTGTGATTCACTTGCAAAAGCTAATGTGCATTGTAACTTGGCTATTATTGTGATTGGTTTTAGGGCCATACAAGAACGTTTTATTTTTAATCTTCTAGTTTCTAACATTGCAGTCGATACTTTTCTACTAGCTATCGTATTATGGTACATGTTTGATGATTTTAAGGCCATTGCCACTGGCTGGATCAGACCATGATTAGTCCTTGATTAATTGTCATGCCTGTTACTGCATGACGTGACATTGCTTTCATTTACATTTAAAGAGGCAATTAGCAGGCACATATGATAGGTTGACAACTAAGAATACGAGTTTTTTGGAAAGTAGTTCAATCAAACCAAAAATAACCCAGAACAAAGGGCATGTTTGGCGATTGGCAATGTACTCCTAGATAAGCCCTGTTAGAAGACACCAGCTACTCGAGTTCCTGGTGAGGGTTCGCTGCTACGTTTAACATATTTTAAGCTTCGGTTAAAAAAATTTTTATCATATTTTAAAGCTTTTCATTGCCAATGGAATGTGAAATGATATGCAATAAGATTCACCTTTCTCCAACTTTCGCCATTAACACCTCGAATCAGGTCTACAAGATAAGGCCTGCACATTGTTCATCAAACAAAACTCAACAGCATAATGAAAATGAACTGGGCAGGGAAAGTGAAAACAGAAGTTGATGGGCCTCGCATTAGGTTCACTAATCTTGAAAATTATTTACATAAACTGGCCAACCAGTGAGTCACTATGATTACGAGTCATCACTCTCAAGTTCTGCACCAAACTGTTCCAATCTCATAGCGTCTGCTTCAAGGTCTCGAACAAGGGCATGGTTTACAGAACCGTCGTCCTCACTTGCATGAATCTGCCTCCCTCCAAACCTTTCCAGCAAAAATAAAAAAGTCAGCAAAAACAGAACATCATATGACCTGGGAAGTTAATCTTCTAGCTTCTAGCACGCCCAAAAAAAGACAACAAATAACCTAAACCTTTCTAGGATGTCCAACATACTCGTAGAACCTAAAAGAGATCAATATATCTAGTTTTAGTGGCCAAGTTAATTACTGAAGTATGGTGTAACCAATTTCTACAAACAACTTCCAAACTTCATACTTCAAGTCGCAAATCATTTTTTACATAGAAACCACAATTGCCACCTTTCAAACTACAAGATGGTTCAGTGCCTTCATAATCATGACAACCCCTGAGATGGAATCCCAATATTATAAACCTAGACTAGATATCAGACTTTTTTCTCACAGTTCACATGCACATTTTAAAATTTCCGGCCAAGAAGATAATACTCACCATCTTCCATTCATCAGATCAATGCCTTTAAGAGCATCCTTCCGGTCTTTAAACTTCACCAAGACCACACCCTGTGGATGATTCTCGCATACCTGAAAAACAATGCAGTTAAGCCCGCATGATTACTATATTTTGCTACATGAAATGTCACATTTAAGAACTTATCCATGAAGCTACATTTTTCATATCCTCAGAATGATTATATGCCTAAATTTTCTATAAGGTAATTCCTTCCTTAAATTGGATATGGCAATACTCATACTTCTTTTCTTAGTACTGTCACTTTCAAATACCGAACGCCATGGCAAACATATTTTGTATACCTTGACTGAGTCAAGAGGACCAAGTTTGACACATTCCTCTTGGACATCAAGCTCCAGCTCGGACCGAAGATTTTCATCAGCCTGCAGCCATAGCAATCCTTTTATACTTGCAGAGAATTCAAGGCCATTGAGCCATCATGAGAGTAACTAATGCTTGTTAGCTCATATAACAATCATGATAAATGAAAAACAGGTCAAAAATTTCCAGCTAAGTTTGCTATATAGGCAATCACATCATCAAAAGGCAAAACAAAAAACACAAGATATACACCAAACTAACTGAGTTAAAATAGTAAAAACGTGCATATACCCTCATTTCAGATGGAGTGAACATGTGTCGGAGAATAATAGTAGCAGGAATAGTGACTTTTGCATCATCACGTCCCCCTATGGAATGTAAGCATAAGTGTCAATAAAATCTATATTATGAGAAGAGATCAAGCTGCAGCATGTTGTCCAGAATATTAACAACTAAGTTCCACAAATTTGTGAAAAGGAGGCATATACACACCCCAACCAAGCATCTTATCTTCCACTTTCTTCAGTTTTTTCTTCTTTTTCTTATCCATTTGCTTGGAAATAAATTTATCCCCTGGAATAAAAATAAATATATAATAAACATCAAGCAACTAGCATTGAAAAATAAAAATTGTAAAATTAAAATCCATCAATACTTTTTTATTCTATAAAGGAAAGGAAAATGGCGTAAGATTCAACAAATTCTGATAAGATGAATGAATGGCAGCTACCTTTCTGCTCAAATTTAGCTTGTGTCACAGTCATAGGTATCTTTCCATCAGGGCGAAGGGGTGTGCCATCCAGAATTTGAAGTGCCAGATCCACTGATGGTTCCTGATAGTTTAAGTTTCAAAGTATGCGTTACTTAAAATAGGATATCCAACAATGAATTTATGTTGTAATGCCTCACAAGAAATGCACCTTCAAATAGGTAACTAGAGCATCTCCCTTGATTTTTCCCGTTTCTTTATCCATATAGATCTTCACTCGAGGCTTTTTCGTTTCAGGATCCTATCTCATCAAAGACAAACCATCAGAAAAGAAGATTCCTCCCAACAAAATCAGCCATTTTTTGCATTAAAATAGTAGGCTACATAAAGCATCATAAAATGATGTAAATCCAATAATTTCTATGCAAGAGGATCATAAAAATGAATGCAGTATTCATTTTTAGAAAAGAACAATGGCCAAGCATGGTTTCTCAAATACACCATTCAATAAAAAAGTTATAATATATTCCAAACTTGCATTTGAATTATCAAAAAATACCATTGAAACATAATGCATATAAAACAAACAATTTGAAAATATTCCAAGCTCGCATTGGGTTGTCAAAAAGAAGCTTGCCAAAAAATCTCAACGTATTCATTTAATGTGGCAACAAATTATCTTTCTTATGAGATGGGACTAATTACCAAAAGAAAATGTCGTTCAGCCATCCTTCAAAACAAACAATACTATACATGCAGAGGTTTCTTGTTCTATTGAAATAAATAAATGCCAATAAAAATGGTGGAACATACCTCTTTTATAAGGCCGCATTTAGAAAATATCTCCACCAACTGCAATATTATTTTTAAAAATCGACATTAGACATCATTTCTTTAACATCTTAGACACAAAATTGCACAACTGAAAATGAAAATGATCTAACAAATAGTTTAGCTAGCAAAAACAAAACCTTCAAAAGAAGATTAGTATAAAAGATTCTTACTTCCTCTGCAGTAACATCATCAGGCAATCCCGTGACATATACATGGGTGTTGACTTTTAGGTCAAACCAACTCTCTGGAGGCTTATTTGCTTCCTGTGAAAATAAAGATCAGCTCAAAATGTGTCAGCATTACTTCTCCTCGTATATTAGAAGTGTCTTCAGCAGAGATTCAAAGAAGTGTGGCATTTGCAAAAGCCAGTGTTCTGCATGTCCCTAGAATTTCAAGATTATAGTTACAAAAAAACACCCACATAAAATACATCAAAGCATGCAGAACAAAGGCAGGAACCGCAAACAAGAGAAGGTGTACAAATATACCTTCTTATCTGTCCCTTTCTCAGGTGCCTTCCTCTTTTGATTAGGCTTTGCATTATCATTTCCACTTGCTTCTTCTTGAACAGTAGTTAGAGTAGCACCTACTAATGGAAAAACCTCTTCTTCGTTCGTATAGGTCATTTCCTGAGGGGCGTATTTCTGACCTTCGAAAGATACATTTTCCTGAGATCGAAAAACTGGCACGTTAGTAGCATACAACAAAAAACAACAGTAACACAAAATATGCCCAAATACTCAAATACCCACTTGAGGAACCCATGCTCTGAGGCTGCGGTCCCACTTATAGACTGTCCCATCATCATCTGCAAATTCTTCCTCGCCATCTGGTGGAGTAGAAGGTCTGTCCTCAGCATCCTCGTCCAATAAATTTCTTCTGGACACTTCTCTATCATCATTTACGCCACACTTAAAAGCATCAAGTTCTGCCTCTCTGACTTCCTTCTGAAATTTCGTGAAGTCATCATCACCTTCTGGGGCTTCTACAGAATCAGCCAGATAAACATTGCTTCCTTGAGAACCATTGTCCTGATATAAGACAGCCTCACCAGGCATATTATTATTGGTTCTGGGTATCATCGAAAGCAATTCCGGAATAGAGGACAATGGTACCCAGTCAGTGGTCCCTTCGGCCCATAACAATGCATTCTCATGGATGAAACCATTTGAGACATGCTCTGGTAAACAGAAAAAAGACAGAACATGCGTCACCAAGGTCATTGTATCTCACAAAAAAAAGGAAGAAAATCCAATGGCGGTGTATGACCTCTGTGATCAATAGTAACCTATAATTCTTTTTTTATGCAGGTACTAGAGGAAGACAGAAGTGTGTTATCAATAATAGCCTTTACTCTTTTGTATGCAGGTACTAGAAGAAGACAGATAAGAAAGACCAATGAAAATGTGCTAGCCCTAACGACATATGATCACAACAACCATGTGCACGCCAGTTCAACAAGATACTGCGAAGCGAGACCCAAAGAAAAACCTCAACCAAGTTCCCATTATAAGTTCAAGCGTTCCACACAACACAGTTAATAGTATATTAAATCCGGTGAACAGAAAATATCCACATAAATCTGCTCTTACCCTGCAATTCTGAAAAGGCATATGGACCAACTTGCTCCTGATTAGGCTCAAGTATAATATACCAGCTAACTTCAATGCCATTGCCGGAGCTCATATTGCAGCCGAATTCAGCACCTACATGAAAACCAACAAAACTACACTCAATCAAAAACCTTAATTCACTAAAACGATCGAGCTCACCATATAAAATCAGCACTATAAATACAATAAAACTGATGTCCCAAAATCTAATCTTTTGGAGCACAACAGAAACAAAAAGAAACCTGCTTTCGGGGCATATCGGCAGCGGGATCAACGAGCCAAAGGACGAATTGATAGCAATCAATAAGAGTAAGAAAAAATCGGAGAACTCGAGGTAGAGAAGGGCATAAAAGAGTGCATTTTTAGGGCAACAAGGGCTGCCAATAAACCAAAGAGAAAAGAAATCGAGAAAGAAAGTACCACCACGAGGAAAAAGGAGGGCGAGGCGCGCGGTGGAGAACCAACGGGCGAAGGCGGCGGTATCGTCGGCAAGACGACGGCGGCGGCGGCGGCGGCGGCGGAGGAGGAAAGGAGGGTACCATATCCGACCCGAATATATTGCGAGGTTTACTAATCCGGGTTGTGAACCGGCTTTCGAGTATTCTCGTATGATATCCGACCCGACCCGATCCGAATATATGATATTTTTTTAATATATTAGATTTTTAGTTTTAATATAAGCACGACTCAAAATGGGAATAAATCAAACTCCAAAAATAAACGAGAGATGACTCCCGGCCTTGAAATTGAAGATAATCAGAGCCTAATTTGTCTGATGAACAGTTTTACTTATTTGGAAAGTGAATTGGATTTTTTATATTCAGTAGCCTACTCGATCCAAACATATCGATTCAGCCTTTTGTGATAAAAATGTTTTTCTAAATTTTAAATAATAACGTTGGAAAAATGCTATTTACATTTGTCCTAAGTAAGTGGATTTTACATTGAGCAAGTTGAATCAAATTCTTTAGTTCATATATAGTGACTCAGTTTAAAGTAAAAATGAACTAAGTTATTTTTTTTAAATAGTTAACCAGATTTCAAGATCCATAGTCCATTCTAAATTATAAATAAAATTTTATGTCAATAATTATTAGATGTGAGAGTAAATTAAAAGATCTCACGATCCACCCACCTTAAAAAATTTCGTTTCTTGAAATTCCTATCCCGTTACTAGTCTCAGCCCATGGCCTTCTTGGGCTCGTGATCGGCAGCCTAACTAATATTTTTTATCTACCCCACCATCTAATATAAAACTACGAAGATTTTATACAATTTGTAATGATTTGGCCCAAAATATAAATAATGGGCTAAATCATCTATTTAAAAGTGATTAACCAAGTTTGGTAATGTAAAACCCATGATTCGAGTCACGGTTTTATATTTAGAACCGGTCGGTTCGACCGTTTTTTTCTAGTCGAGTATGTTTCAAAATACGTGTACTGAGCCGACGCCAGTCACGTATATGAGCTATGAGGGGTCATGTGTACCCAAGTATATGATGATAACGTCATGAATACATCAGAAAAGAATGGGTTATCAGAATATATGGAAGTATACAGTACGGTTTTTATTTTTATACAACTTGATCGTAGAAATAGTTTTAAGCCGTTTACAGCATTAGGACATGTTACGGGCAGTTTGAGTGGGTTGATAGTTATAGAGCATGTAATTATGATATTTTGGTGTTTATTTTATTTTATGGGAATTTTCTCGATTTTTTTCTGGATTTTTTTAGAACTTATTACGAGTAAATAATTATTTTGACTCGAGACAGAGTCGAGTCAAGTATTATTTACGAGTGTGCCATCCAACCTTTTCTTCTCCCCCGATGCCTTTTTTTTCACACAAACCCGAGCCGCCGCCTCCGTCGCCCACGCCGACACTGGAGATGTGTCGGGCTCGCCGAGACAGTTCCAATGGTACCCTATACAGCCCCTATCCGAGCGATAGACGCAGCCGGCGACTCTCGCCGGAATACCGTTGGAAAGTCACCGGAAAACCGGTGAACCCGCCGGAAAACCACCTGAACCCGCTGAAAAACCAGAATTTGCGGAATTCGCTGGAATTCAACGGAACTTCCGCGGAGTTCACCCAGTCGAACTCGATCGGGCTTCGGACGTCGTAGAGCGACGAATTCGAGGTTCGAGATGCGCATATGACGAAGCCCTAACCGTCGCCGATTGCCGACGAAGCGAGGTAGAATTACCTCTTATCCTAATTTGATTAATTATAATTGATGATTATTAGTACAACATGCTAGGATTGAGTAGTAGTTATGATTAATGATTGATTAATTGATAATGGGGTGATTAAGTACTGATGAAGTGATAAGTGATATGATTTGATTAAGTACGAATGAACACCTAAGTGATCAAATGAGATAGATCGAGGATGAGCATGATAAGTGGCTAAGATGTAATTTAGGAAAATATAATAAAATTGGCATAAATATGAGGACTTAGAATTATTATATTAATGATTATTGAATTGCTCGATTGATGATGATTTGCCTTGTGTATTGATCATGTCGGTTTGATGCATCATTTAGTTATCGGGCGTTAGTGTTTAGCTTTGATGTGTAGATACGGAGTAGGAGCTCGCCGCCTAGGCGCGATGACACGCTTGGAGCTTCTACCAGGTCCGTTAGGACTCGCTTTTGTTTTACGTTCTTTCTATTGTGTATGTGATTAAGACATACAAGACGAATTAAGTGGCGTTTTATCGGATCCCACTTAACTCGGGTCATTTAGCTGAATTATTTTCCGGATTAATAACCCTCGAGGATGAGATCCCTCGAGAACGATTTCGAAAACAAGATCCACAGCAAGTTGCCTTCGGGCCTATTTTATAAATC
>JAVDBV010050849.1:0-10581 GCA_032619315.1 Piper longum
CTACTCAGTTTCAAGTTGTAAATGCTGGATAAGGACAACTCCTTCAACTGTTTATGTTTCGATACCAGCTCTTTCAATCCCGTCTCTGTGACTGTAGAACTTCCTATCTCCAATTTGAAGAGGCTCTTACAAGTTTTCCAAGCAACTGACAACCACTCGTCTCCAATTCCCGTGAGAGAAGCACTTAGCACCTCTAATCTGGGGAACTCAACGTCCAAGCCGAGATCCTTGACCTTCCGACAACCTCTTAAATTTAACAGCTTAACATTGCTGCAACTCGTCATAACTGCTACAATTCCCTGTCCAGTGATATGCTCACAATGACTGACATCGAAAGCTTCGAGCTTTGGGCAGGCAGAACTGATCTGGGCGAGAATTTCATCTGTCAAGAAGCGACACTTACTCAGCACTAGCGTCCTCACTCGGCAGTTCCCAATCGAACTAAACGACTCTTTCTCCCTTCCAATCTCAGCACCAGTCATATCAATTTCTTCTAAATTAGGACAGGCACTTAAGAGATTGAACAAGGTCGTATCAGATAAGCCATGACAGTCACCAAAGTTTACAACTTGAACATTTGCGGCGGAGGTGGTGATGTCTGCCGCCGTGACTTCCGTGTGAAAGATGAGATTTTGCAGATGAAAATGCCGGAGAGACCTGCAGGACTGCAAAAACTGGAGAAGAGAACCAACATTTCTGCAAAACCCACAACTAACAAGAGCAAGTTTCTGGAGCTTCAAATTCAACCCAGAGAGTTGGAGAAGGGCCGCATCAGAGATGTACATGCCGCTCACTTCCAGAGACAACAAAGATGCAAATTTCCCAGCATTGAACAGATGAATATCAATCGGACTAGGGATGATAAGCTCACAGTCGCGAGCTTTCACATCGCACAGCAAAGCACAGTTCAATACCAAATACTCAATCGACCGACCGGAGACGTGAAAATTACCAGAGAGATCCACCGAAAGCAGGGATCTGAGTTTGATCGAGATCCGAAGGACACCACCGTCGGTCACCCCTTCCGACCTCCCAGCCCGCGGGTAACTGACGTCGAGCCGCTCCAGATACGAGAAGTAGTCGGCCACCACGAACAGATCACCGTCGTCGAGCGCGTCGAAGCGGGAGCACGACAGGAACCTCAGCGTTTTCGACATCCGGAGGCCGAGGATCCGCATGGCGGCGCGGGGGAAGTAGATCTGGGAAGAGAGGCAGAGGGATTGGAGGGGGAGGGCGGAGACGGCGAGGTCGCGGACGAAGCGGTCGATGTCCGGGTGGGGGTCGGAGAGGGTGACGGAGCGGAGGCGGCGGAATCGGGAGTAGAGGGCGTCGGGGAGGGAGGTGGGGGAGATGGAAGAGGAGGGGAGGGTGAGGGTGGTGCGCAGCAGGTCGGTGAGGGCGAGGAAGCGCTTGCATACAAGGGAGACGGGTTCGAGGTGGCGGTGGTGGTCGAGGCGGCGAAGTACGGCCTCCCAGCACTCGTCCGGCAGGTCTTCACACGGCCTCGCCGCCGCCATCTCCATCTCCGGCGATTCCCCCCACCACTTACAGTCCCGGCCGAGATTGGGGGAGAAGGGCGTACTGCGTAATATTTGGTTTTGATTTTTGCCGATACGGTATCCATGTGGCGGGGCCACGTCCGTTTTGGATTGAAATTTGATAACTGATCACCGAACAAGTGTGCCCGTTGCTCTCCAACTTTGCGTCTGGGGAGTGGGGCCGACTACTTTTTATTTGAATTTTTTCCATGCTTACGTGTTATACTAATGAACTAAATTAATTTTTCCCAGGCAAAAAAACATTTAAGTGTTTTTATCTTAAAAAAATAATTTTTTTGATATGATCACGTTGTTGGAAAAATAAAGTCTAATTTACCAAGGAAAAAATAATACATATTATTTAAAATCTTACACATAAAAAAATTAATTAAAATTATAAAAAAAATATATATATATATAATATGATAGACCTACTTTTGAGATATTTAAATATTAATATTAAAAAGAAAAATATTCTTTAGATTGATAAGAAATATAGACAAAAATTGATTATTTATAATTAGATCTAGTCGTCGTAATGCTGTTAACATCGCCAACCCCATTACTATAAAAGTTAAATATTCAAAAAAAATTAAATGGCCATGGGTAGCCAAATTTGACCTTCTAATAATTGGATCTAATAAATTAAATTAAATTATTTAAAACAATGATTTTTTCAAATGAAAAAATGGTTTTGTCGTTATAATAATTTTTTTTTCTTTTTTATAATTACACCTATCTTCCCAACCTCTAGAAATATTAAACAAAAATGGTAAAAAGTCAAAATATAATGATCTGGCTCTACCAAGAAACTCAAAATTATTCTGGATTATGTTTTAATTTATCATTTTAAAATGATATTAAAATGTAAGCAAAAGTTAAATTTATTTATCTAAGTATGTCACGAGCTTTTACTTTACAAGTCACGTATAGTGTGGCAAAACCAACAAAAGCCTTGGCCATGAAAAAAAAGTAAGAAAAGGCTTCAACTTGGTACTAATATTTTAGATCAAAATCGGTCACAAAAGCACAACGATCGGACTACCAGTCCGCGTCCGCACCGCGTCCGCTACAAGTTATCACCTCCACCGGCGGCCATTGTCGTTCCAGAAACATCTCGCCGCCGATATCTCTCCGGCGGTCGTCGCCGGTTATCCGGCATGGAAGGTTGCCAGTTCTCTGGCGAGCTGCAGTGCGTTGGGAGGCTCGAGATCGCCGAGTCCAAGCCCGCCGGTTTCCTTTGCGGCACCCTCCCCGTCCCTACCGATGAGGTCCACCGTCTCTCTCATTCGGCTCTTGCCCCTTCCTCCCAGACGTATGAATTTCTCCTCTTTATTGGTTGTCCCTTTTCTCCTCTTTCTGTTTTTCGCTGGCAAGGCTTTTGTGTTGGTTGTACAGGGTTAGTGCTCCTCGATAACGGATGCTTCCGACCGAGACCGACCTCCATACTCCTCCTTTGATCAGTGAAGGTACCGTTCACTCCTGTTTTTTACGCTTTGAAATGGCTTTGCTGTTTCTTTTTTTGTTTTGGGGGTGTTATTTTGGTGATTTATTCATTTCTTCATTTTCATGTCAATAATTGTTATCCATTCGGTTACATGTCTGTAATGTATGCTCTCCCTAGACCTGTTCTTGCAAAATAGTAAGTTTTGTGTATATTTGTAGAATTGGTTGATTGCTAGTTGTACAGTAAGTGAGCCCCTTCCGTTGTGCTCATCGGATGTATATGAAGAAGCTCCCAAATTGCCTTCTTTTTTCATTAAGAGCATCGATTATCAGTTTTTTTTGGCGAAACCCAGTGCCATGTATTTTACTTAGCTGCTTTTTTGGACTCATAAAATGGAAGATTATTTTTATAACAGAACAAGTATATTATCTACCTGCTCTTTTTAGACTCTTAAAATGGAAGATCAATTTTAAATCAAAATTTTATTTAGAAATCTTTCTTCTGTAACATCGCAGATATTCTGTCGGAAGGTAGTTCTATTAGACAAACTCTTGCTAGAAGATGTGAGTCCTTGGCTCTCTGGTATCGCGGAGTATGGGGATGAAATTGATGTGGTTGCACCTTCTGACGTCTTGAAACAAATATTTAAGATACCCTACTCCAAGGCTCGAGTATCTGTTGCCGTTCAACGTGTAGGCCAAACACTTATTTTGAATACAGGGCAAGCTTATTATCATCTGTTTTTCCGTCTATCACTTTATCTACTAGACTACAACACTGTTTAATTGCTTACTTTTTTATGTTTGTAATGTCTAAGATCAGCCCCGATGCTGAAGAAGGGGAAAAACTGGTTCGAAGACAAAGCAGTCAACCAAAGGCTGTAGGTCAATCATTATTTTTGAACTTTGCTAGGCATTCAGTGCGAGTTGAAGAGTGTGACTGCCCCCCTTCACATGTGCCTGGCTTCACTGTGTTACCTGGTCATTTTGTATCCCGTGAAAATTTATTTGCTCCTTCTTCTCAGACAACTGATGGTGGTAGTTCATATTTTTGCTCAGCCTGCTGAAAAAATTTTCCAACGGGGAGGCCACAAGAAGAAAAAGCAAAGTAATAGGCGGCATGCTCTCAAAAAAACATCTGCAAAACCTCATGGACCTGTTCAAGAATCAGACAGATGGAAAAGAATTGGCACTGATGGTTTTTTAAGAGTTCTGTTTTGGCAGTTCCACAATTTTCGCATGTTACTGGGAAGTGATTTACTTCTTTTCAGCAATGAGAAGTATGTTGCTGTGAGCTTACATTTGTGGGATGCATATGTTGCTGTGAGCTTACATTTGTGGGATGCATCCAGACAGGCAAGTGAAATCTGTCATTAGGATAGGGATAATTGAGCCAAGGTTAAGTCATAGATGAATTTCCTATTTTCCCGTGAAGCTGTTATGATTTTTCCAGAACTTTATTCGTCTAATTGTGAGCAAATAAACTTCATATGCAAATTTATTCTGCACGTAATTTTTTCCATTAGTTCAATATGAGATTCATCTAAAGAATGGAATCTTGTATTTGTATTAATTGGATTCTATTTCTGTCTATTGGCCTGCTTTTTCTGTCTATTGACTGGTTATTTCTAGGTTACACCATTGACATGGCTTGAGGCATGGCTTGATAATGTCATGGCAAGTGTACCTGAGCTAGCCATCTGTTATCATCGAGATGGCGTTGTTCAAGGATACGAACTCCTCAAAACAGATGATATATTTTTACTCAAGGGCATCTCCGAAGATGGTATGCCCGCATTTCATCCTCAAGTTGTCCAACAAAATGGTCTTTCTGTTTTAAGGTTCCTTCAGGATAACTGCAAACAAGATCCCGGGGCCTACTGGGTATGTGCTTGTTGAAATCATGCAGGGTTATCACATCTTTCACTATGGTATTTTCCTGTTAGAAGATTTACATGTTATTTGACTCTTCTTGCAGCTTTATAAG
Source organism: Piper longum (assembly GCA_032619315.1). Taxonomy (NCBI): domain Eukaryota; kingdom Viridiplantae; phylum Streptophyta; class Magnoliopsida; order Piperales; family Piperaceae; genus Piper; species Piper longum. Next base: position 4,972 of record JAVDBV010050849.1, read on the forward strand.
AGTGCAGGAGAGGACGTAATTCAGCTTTTTGACCTGTCTGTTCTTCCAAAAAGTCATTCTCCTGCTAATGATGATAAAGAAAGCTCGTTACCTTCATTAATGCAGAGGGGAAGAAAGGAATCGGTTTTTTCACTTGCTACTCTTCTTTATTGTCTTGCTCACAGACTCTCTCTCTCAAAGGTATGGCAGCCATAATAGTTCTACCATCTATTTTGCATCTGTTCTCTCTATTGCATCTTTCATTGAGACTGTCCATTTGTTCACAGGTTTCCAGTAAGAGGGCCAGATGTGCAGCAGTTCTTAGGAAATGTTTGAATTTTATGGAAGGACAAGATCATCTGGTAGAGTGGATATAGCTTTTTTAAAATTTATACGATACTGTATTAAATGAAGTTATATTTTAAACAAAACTTTGTTTCTTTGTGTTATGACTATCTTTTCATTTCAAAACTAGGTTGTTCAAGCTCATGTACATGAACAATTTACTCGATTAATTTTGAAGTGTTACGAGGAATTAGATTTAACAGCAGAATCATTTTATCTTGAATCAGAAGCCACTGTGACTGATATTAAAAATAATAACCCCTTGGATTTTTCTATGGAAAGTCAAGATAAAACATCTTATTTAGTCCCTGAATATTCCTCAGATAATGATCCAGAAATTAGCAAGAGTTCAGTACAAGAAGTATCTGTTGAAGAAACGGTTTTGCCTAGTCTGGATAAGCTTGCTGTGTATCAGGTCTCTGAGTCTTCCAATCAGATTGTTGGAACAGTATCTGATCCAATATCCTCAAAGCTAGCTGCCATCCACCATGTATCACAAGCCATTAAGTTGCTAAGATGGAAACGCCAACTTGGGGAAATAGAAGGGGAGGTATTTGATCACAAGAACAATGGTCATGATAGGACTTGTGTTCAGTCTTCCTGGTGTGGATGTGGTGACCCCGATTGCATTGAAGTATGCGACATAAGGGACTGGCTAGCATTATCAAAGTTTGATCACAAGTTGTGGAAACTTGTTCTTTTATTGGGTGAGTCCTATTTGGCTCTTGGACAAGCATACAAAGAGGATGGTCAGTTGCTAAAAGCCTTAAAAGTGGTTGATCTTGCTTGTTCAATTTATGGACCAGTTCCCCAGCATGTTGATAATGCCCAGTTTATCTCATCCATGGCTTGTAGTGTTTCACCTCGGTAGATGTTGCATGCAAGGGGAAACTCTGTATCAACCAACTGTTCCAAGCTGGAGTCATCGGATTTGTGTTTAACACCAGATCAGATATCCTCAAACTACCTCTTCTGGGCTACGGCGTGGACTCTTGTGGGTGATGTTTATGTTGAATATCATGTACTGAGTGGCAAAGAGATTGTGAAAAAAACAGAAGATCTAACTTTAGGTAGTAAGTTGAGAGTTCCTTCAGAAGTTGTTCAAGAGGTCAAGAGGCTCAAGAAGAAGTTGGGACAAAAAAAGCAGAATTGTAGTTTGTGTTCACTGGTTAATTGCAGCTGCCAAAATGATAGAGCGAGCAGTAGTAACAGTGCAAGTAGTAGTACTGGAAATGTGGATTCTGTTGCTTTTAGCAGAAAGCAAGCTAAAAAACCAAATGAAAGATTTTTTAAACATTTTGGAAGTAAAGGTAGCTACTTTCCGCCCAAGGATGCACACACATTGAGTCCTGGTGGCAGTGAACATTTGCATACAACTCAATCCTCCACAGAAAAGCCCGAGTTCAGATCAAACAGTAACACCTCAAAGTCATCAGTTCCATCGGATTCAGAAACGCAGAATTCACAGAGAGAAAAAAGTGGGGGTATCATCAGATACCTTGAGGTCCAATTGCCGGGGACACAGAATACAATTTATCTGCTGCTATCAGCTGCTATGACTCAGCTAGAAAAGCAATGCAGAACCTTTCCACCAAATCAGTGGAGGTTGAATCTGTGCTTAAGAAGAAAGGATGGGCATGCAATGAACTGTCGTAACAGGCTTGAGAACGAGGGTTTAGAAATTGCAGAGCTTGCTTTTATTGATGCCATAAAAGCTTTTAATGATGTTGCTGATCACATCAATATTATTTTGATCAATTGCAACCTTGGTCATGGACGTAGAACTTTAGCTGAGTCTATTGTATCAAAAATTGAAATTTACAGAAAAGATGGACCACTTCCTGATCTGTATAAGCAAGCTGTAGAGACTGCAAAGCATGAATACAGTACATCCTTGAGTTACTATGGCGCAGCTCGTTCAGAACTTTGTGCTGCTGTTGACAAACATGTTACGGTGTCAGATACACTTTGGAATGAAGTGAATACACAAGTAGCTCATACATATTTAAGGCTCGGGATGCTTTTAGCAAGAGAAAATGTGTCGGCAGAAGTTCATGAGAATATCCATGTTGATAACTTGACACCTATTTCTAGTATGGACAGGCACAAGAAAGAGTTGAGGAAGCGTGAAATATCAGCCAATGAGGCAGGCTATCAGAGAAGCATTATGTACCTACGAATCTTTGGGAGATTTGCGCACACAAGAAGCTGCATTTGCTTATTTTCAACTTGCTTGTTACCACAGAGATTGCTGTTTGAGATATCTGAATTATGACAGCAAACAAATCAACTTACCAAAAGATGATGGTAGTCACACTCAAAAGGTGAAGCGATATGCTTCTTTGGCTGATAGGAATTGGCAGAAATCAATAGATTTTTATGGCCCAGAGTCACATCCTACAATGCACCTAACCATCCTTATGGAGCGGTCTGCCCTTTCTTTCCAGCTATCCAGCTCTTTCCAGTTGAACACTGCATGTCCTCTTCTCTGAATGAAGTCTTTTTCATCTGATATCTGTATATTTAATCAGTTGGTGGCTGTTACATTGAATGGTTTCTTTGTTTTTAAAATGATCACATATTGCTACCTTGTCCAGATGTTAGAGTCAGCCTTCTCTTATCTACTTGAAGCGAGACACATAGATGAAGCGTTCAGCCAACTATCTGAGATGAAGGAAAAGTTCTGGAGCCAACTCCAAGGCCTTCTTAAAAGCATGCTATCAATCGCAATTTCTGGAAATGCGAACAAGTCAACAGCAGGCTCTACAGCATCGTCTAACTGTAAGTTTGATGTTGGGAAACTTAGGGAACTATACAGAATGTCCTTCAAATCGTCCAGTTTGAGCCAATTGCAGGCTATGTATGTCTTATGGAGCTCGTAGGTGAGGACTTCTCCCCTTGTGTTTATGTAAGTTTGCGTAACTTCTTCGTGTTATACCAGGCTTGGATTGTTTCATCTCCATTGTCCGTGGAAAGGATACCCTTCAAAATATATCCGCACCTGCCAAAGGGACGATAATCCTAGGGAAATGTTTTTTTTTGCAGCCGCAAGAAACATCCATCATAACAAAAATTGCTCTTCTTTATAAAGGCGAAACTGTGATTATTTATGGCGTGGTTAATAAATAGTCTTTTGGTTTTGTACTCTCTTATGATTAGAACAGGCAACGGCTACATTGCGATTTAAGGTGTCATCGTCTTCTTGATGGCATTCTACATAAGGTAAAATTCCCGTCCTCAATGCTTTTAATATCATTTTCAAAAGACAATTAAATTACTTGGAGCTGCTTTCTTATGATTATAGGTATTGGAATCCGGAAACCCTGATATGGCTTATCTTGGAAAAATTCTTGGATATGCATTGGCTATACTTCAGATGCTTTCAGCTCCAGCTGATGAAGACGAAATTAAAAAGAGACAAGGAAGATTACTGAATGAGCTTTCTGAAATTACCAATTCTGAGAGCAGTACAAACAGCTTATTTGTTATTGCAACAGTGAAGGGTTTGCGCTTTGTGCTGGAACAGATTCAGGTAACTTATTTCTTTCATGAAAAGTGTTGCTGTTTTCTTTTCCCCTCTATGAGAAAAACCTTCTACATCTAATCCAATCTTTTATTATCCTGATACTCATTTGTTATATAACAGATTTTGAAATGGGAAATCAGCAAAGCACGGATAAAGATCATGGAGCCCATTTTAAAAGGTCATACTGGTTTAGAGTATTTACAGAAGGCATTTTGGGATAAATACGGAGATCCTGCTAGGGCTTTGGTTTCATTGTTGTTAACTAAGAAGTGGCTCCAATCTGTGAATGAGACTGCAAAACATGATTGGGACGAGCATGTGCAACAAACATCTATGCTATCAAGTACTGAGTCCAACCAACCCTGCCTGGAATTTCCGCCAATGGTTCTTCGAGCTGGCGGAGTCATTCCAAGTACTGCTGATTCGAGCATTTCAAGGTTATTGTGTTTGCCTATTGCTGCCGGTATGCAAGCTTTTTGTTATTTTTTTACTTTCTGTTCGGTTGAATTTTCTTTTATTGGAGTTAGGTTAAGTTGTAATGGAACATATGCTTAGGGTGTTGGTAGAAATTTCAAATTGCAAGCAAATGCCAGCTATAAAACCTTTCCCAAAATGCCGTGAAGAGGGAGAGCCCAATCAAAGGAAGATAAATTTGGTGTGTTTTTTGGGTTTGGTGCCTGTATAGTGTTGTCATAGGATGGCTGACTGGGATAATCTTCATTTTTCCCCTTGGAGACCAAAGAAAGAGAGTTTTGGCGTCTGAAGCTTTGAGATTATTTAGATAAGATATATGCTTGAGGATCATATAATGTCCTTGTGGGCCTCAGGTGATCTGCAACAAATTTGTAAAGGTGAAAGAGTTGACGTGTTACTCAGGATTGGACTGCTGAAGCTTGTCATTGCAATAGCAGGACTCACCCCGGATTATCTGCCTGAAACACTGCAGCTGAATCTCTCAAGGTTAAGGGGTGTTCAGGGGCAGCTTCAGAAGATCATTGTATTATCAACAAGGTGAATTTCCTGTTAATGCCGGTTATATAATTTGTTTTTTGTGTTATACATGAGAAAAATCTATTTTGGGGACTTTCGGCAGTTTGGTTGTAAGGCTTAGCTGTTATCTGCAACGTTAGCTGCTATCAATCATGTGTAATGTGATAGTGTGAAACATCTGGTCAGAGATTGGTCCATGGAAGGCGTAAGAGTGGGGGTCTCAAGAGTTAAAAACCTGTGTGATACTTTACAATTAATGTCTCCTTTCATGCCCATTTGGTAGATTACGACTGATTATCTACTGCTGCAGTTTATTGATATTTCGACAAATGCTTATTACGGAATGCTCAGACACACAAGCAGCGGGTGTAGATACAGTTGCAGAAGATGCCATGCGAAGGCTTTCGGAGTTGTTAGATAGTAACTTAGATGTGGGGATCCCAGAGATTGTTCAAACTATCTTCCAGGCCCCCCTTGGACGTGGAGATGATAAACGATGGCAAGCGCGGAAGGATTTGATGGCAAGAATGCTTGCAAAAAGTTTAACAGATAGTGATCCCGTATTCGTGAAGGTGTCGCGTGCTGTGTACCAAGCAACAAGGGCAATTGTGTTTAGTGGCGCTCTTGGAGAAAGGTTGGCTAACGTTGAGCTGGGAAGAGTGGGGGCTTCAATGCTGACCAAGAAGGTGGCAGAGGCAGCAGAGATTCTGATAGTTGTGGCAAATGTATCATATAGAGTCCACGCTCCCTGGTATGCAACTTTAACCGCA
>JAVDBV010050852.1:0-12113 GCA_032619315.1 Piper longum
TCCATCAATACTGTTCAGGTATATATATATATATATATATATATATATACCTGAACAGTATTGATGGAGATGTAGGACACCCCATCGTGGTCAAATGCCTATGAATTCCTATAAAACCCTATTTTGAATTGTACTACTTGTTGGCTTGATCCGAGTAACACATGATCAATTTAGTTTGACTGGTATGACATTAAATAAACCCATGTGCATTGTTGTAGGTTTGGGCATTAGACAAGTATGTGATTAAGTTTTTTTATCAACCACAATTGCCAAGCCTGTAATTTATGTTTCTTTTAATTGTGATGTGTAGATTAAGGTCATGTTCATACTTATTTTGTGCACGTCACACGCTTATGTACCTCTTAGCCTTAGTTGAGCCCTAAGAGCCTTCCTGAGCCCTTCCCTTCTTTTCCCCTTTAACTTGCCTTTTTTACTTTTTGCGGTGCAGTGTACAGTGCAGGGGTGCCTTTGCACTGGTGCACATGGGGTATGAGCCTCTAGGCACAACGCAAGGGCTCTCCAAGGGGTGTCCTTAGCTGGTGCCAATGTAGGTGTTTTAAAAACTTAAAACGTCCACCCGTCCATCTTTTTGGGTGTTTTTCTCAACTCCCCCGGCCTTACCACCACCACCGCCCATGCTTCTCGGCTGTCATCAGCCCTCTATAGCCCCTTCCCCTCGTTTCCCTCATCATCCTCTTCCTCTCTTCCTCCCCCCCTTCCTCTCCCCTTGCTTAGGTACGCACCCTCTCTCCCGTTCTTTTCGTTTTTCATGCGCAATCGTAATGTTTGCATGTGGATTTTTCTAATTAGACTCTAGATAGCTACATCATTATTTCCTCATGTAAATCTAGTAATTTTTTTTGTTGATAAAAATGTGATTTTTATTGTTTGTTGTGATTTTGGGTGTGAAATATAATAAAATAAGCATGTCAACATAAATTTGTAAAATCTACCAACTAAATCTACCTAATAACGATCAAACTAGAAAAGATTAAAACTTTATAATTTTAGGCCATGTTGGGACGACCTTGTTTCTTGCATTGGATTGATCAATTATTTAATTAATAATTTAAATAATAATATTTAACTTGTACTTGGCATGAATTGATTGCGGTATAAAAATTTTAAGTCAAATCATAATTAACTTCATTACCTTAATTAAGTAAACAACACAAGATTATTTTATTAACAATAATCTTAACTCAAGGGTATGAGAATGAGTTTGATTCATGATCTTTCAAGTTTTTCAGAGTACAGTTGAAACGATGAAATTACCATCCAGGTTAAGTTTAAATAATTGACCAGAAATCTTAAGTAATTTTTCATAATTTTACCTAGATCTTATTCTCGATTAGTTTGTTGTGCATCTTAGATAAATTGCTCTGAACATTTAGGGCATTTTGATATCTTATGTTAAATTAAAGTGCATAGGTTGAATCCTGGGAATTATTTCATAATGAACCAAGATCTTCGTTTCAATTTCTCTTTTTATTTTATAGAATTTCAACATGTGAATGACATGGATTTGTTGTGTTGTGTGTTTAACTTCTTGCCTTTGCATGCCATGTCATTTGCTTCATGTAGAATTATCTCTATGTCATTAAATGCATACATCATCGAGTCTGAGTAGTGGTTCGCTTTTTGTAGACTGTGCTAAGTTAAGCTTGCCAAGCTAGGATAATGGAGTTTGCCTCACAAGTCCATTACAACTCCTCTTTGCTTGATCTGTTGTTTGGCTATATCACAGTTTTGTTTTGTATTGTATGACATAATTAGTAGAGTTTTATAGAATCCCATTACCTAAGAGATATCTTATCAATTTTTCCAGATTAATAAAATTTCAAGGTTAAGATCCCTTGATGTGAATTTCAGGAATGAGTTCTAGATCAAAAATCGCTTTAGCGCTATTTATTACTCCCTTCCTAGGATTTATACTTATTGTCTTAATTTTGAATTTTCTATACACGCATGATGGATGAGAGCATGATGCTCAAAGGGGCTCAATCGGTACTCGCATGTGGTAATCGGTTTGGTGGTTAATATTTATTTAGATATGATTATGAATTTAATTATCATATATAGTTCTCCCAACAATGTGTATTTACTATGAGAATGCTCTCCATTTTGTGTATCTGAACCATATTTTTAGTGATCAGTTTAGGCCCTTTTCACCATAGGCATGTTGTTATCGACGAGATTCTGGCATAGTACAGGAACATTATCGTCGAGTATTTTGGTTTATGCACATGTTTAGTTCAGTGATTATGATTAGGCCCTATTGCTCACTTTACATTATTATAATGAAGTAGGTTGTGGAGTTTTCTATTTCATGTTGAAGTTTTTTGTGAATGATGAGTCATTCATTTGTTATATTAGAGTTGTTTTTCTTAGTTATTTTCAAGCCAGTTATCTTTAATTACTAATATATGTTTCTATATATAGTTTGGTATTGCAACTTTGGCTAAAGAAACGTAATGATTAAGAATGTCTCATGCAGATGGCTGATTTCTCTGGTTGTGGCTTGCTCATGTTGATGTGAGGCCAGATGGTAATTTGATGTAAATACTATGTGGGGCGAGTGAGCCAATATGATTTTCCATGAGAGGCCAGTGAGCTGTATAATGAGAATAGTATTATGGGCTAATGAACCACTTTGAGGTACGCAATTCTAACCGTTTTATACATGAATTTTCCAAGCCCCAAAGTCCTAAAACTATAGGATAAAATTGACCAAGGTATGTTTGACCATGTTACCTGTATATGTACCTAGAGTGAAGAAGAAAAAGAGCTTTTAGACTCTCTTTTATAGGTTGAAGGGCTTATTTGAACACTAGTCAAACCCACTTTCTGAAAAAATAATAAAATTTATTGTAAATAATCTATGAAGGTGGAACGCCTCTAAATCTTTCTATACATGTTAAATGTGGACACATGTGAATGTTCTACGTTGTTTTATAAATTGTGAATTTATATAGGTTGTGAAAGTTTTCCCCCATCCTAGTTACAGATAAGACTCAAACAGATTTTTTCTGAGATTTAAAGTCCCCTCTGTAACTTTGATTTGTTTAGGATGTCCTATTTACTTGAGCCCATCATTAGGAGTTTGTGCATATTTTTGGTGTGTTATGTGTGTCATCTTTTGATACCTTCGGTGGTTAAGTCTATCCACATGATTAGCTTTACATTTTAAATGAGCAAGAGAAGTAGTATAAGGTTTAATAGTTTAATTCGGTTCGATGTAAAACCAAATTGGGATGTTACAATGCCCCCAGGGTTGCCCGACCTACACCATGGATTTCCTTGCCCTGAACTAACCCGAACCAGCCCACTTCGATTAGAAGTGCAAGTCACACACCTCCCAACTTTGGATTGACATGAAATTTGGTACTTCACCTAATTTCAACATTCCGGACACAATAATTGGGTTCATTTTCATGATTGAGTAACTTAGAGGATAGTTTGGGGCTTCACAAGTAGTGTAACGAATAGTTGAAAAAATCAACGGTTTTTTTTAATTGCTAAAGAGTACTATTTTTTTTGGAGGGTGCATCCTAGGCCCATTGTGCTCCGCCTACTGGCTGTTATAGCTCATGAGATGTTGAAGGAAAAGGTGGCTCAAAGTGCTTGTCCGCCACTTCACCATACAAGAGATTCAAGGCTTGTGTATCAAACAGCTTGTTCTCTACCTGTGTGGAAGTCTCTGAAATGTTGAACGGGAAGGCCAACATTGGGGAACAGATAGCAGATGTCTCGAGCAACTCATGGAGGTCATCATCTCCAGAGAAGAGGAAACAAGTGGCCTCGACAAAGAGTTCTGGCAAGGGCGGCACGCTTGTAGTGACACATGTAGCCAATGATGACGAGGTGCTAACTCTTCTTAGGTCATGGCACAATGATGAGGCATTCGGCGGCCACGAGAAGGTTTTGGATCTATCCAAGGCTCTCTACGAGAAATGGCTACAAGCCCTTGATTTAGCGAACCATGTACATCTGACCGATGTAATCAGCAGGGTGACGGCTTAGATCCTTGTGTGGCTTCAATTCATGAGAGTTCTCGAGTGCATAAGTGAAGGGGAAGATACCCTTGAGACACTTACACTTGCTCTCATCATCCAGATGACATTGGGTGGCCTTCACACTCTCGGCTTTGACATTAGGGCAGTAGACATGGACGTCGAGAGTTTGATAATGGCCAAATTGGGAGCCTTGGTGAAGGCCAAAGCGATGAATGTCAGCATGACATCACACCATGAAGAAGTGAAAGCGGCAACGAATGCCCTTGAAGAAGTGTAGTAGAAGATGGCCATTGTACAAGAGGAACTAGAGAGCAAACATCAGGAGTTGGACGAGTGTCATACACACCATGATACTTTTCTCCGACAAGAGGAGTATGCACACGCTGATGAAGAAATTTCTCTTCTTGAGGCAGCTTTAGCATGACTACTTTGTGAATGTTGTATTACCTTTTGCTAGGTTTTGATGAGTGTTCTTTTTTCATGGAATAACATTTTCATGATAAGGCGACCCCATGACTCTATTCTGGTCGAAAGTGATTTGCACGCATCACTTGGAGGACTAAAGTATCACCCTTGTATTTTTTCCGCGATTGTCGCACCATTTTCTCCGTGATGCAGATTTTGTGGACAGGATGTACGTTCAATGGCGAAATTGCACTAGCCATTACTTATTCACGTGGCGATGATGATTCTTCCACTTTTCACAAAGCGTGTTGGACTCGATGAAGCCTCCAACAGTGTTGGGCCCTTTCGGCCCTAACCCAAGCTCAAACACCACTGTTAGACCCTTCGTGCCACCAAAAAAGACTTTAAACAACCAAAGGAAACTCGCAATAGGTGTCACGGGTCTCTCTTAATCCAAAAACTAGCTCAAAGAATAAGACTTTCTCATTAGCCTATATACAAGTCACCAACAACATCTACGATCGATGTGGGATAAACTTAAAACTCCCCTTCACACATCGGGCGTGGCCCAAAACAATCATTGTTTGGTAATCTCACACTTTTTATCAGACGACACCCACTTTTCATCACCTGGAAAGCTCCCCATAAATCATCAGGTGGAAACTACAAGGGAGACAATCGACATAGGCAAACCCAGTTCGAACTTGGCTCTGATACCACTTGTTAGGATTTAACACACAAAATCCCTGAAAACTATGTTGTATGTTTTGACAAGGCAAACCAATGAAAGATAAAAGATAGATGACACATAAATTTAACGCAGAACCTCCCAAATAGAAAGGAAACCACAACCCATCCACTATAATCAAATAATGGGCATATACTTTGGGCAAAGCCGATACATCATCTTCATCATCGGAATCAGACGATGACATTTATAATCTCCAACTAGGATACACATTCACTTATGAACATTCAACCACAATAATCTCTAACTGGGATACACATCTAATTAGGAACACTTAACCTCTGACTAGAACACACTCCAATTAGGAATAATCTCTAACTGGGATACACATCCAATTGGGAACACTCAACCTCAATAATCTCCAATTGGGAATAATCTCCAACTGGGATACACATCCAATTAGGAACACTCAACCTCTAACTGGAACACACTCCAATAATTAGGAATAATCTCCAACTCGGATAAACATCCAATTGGGAACACTCAACCTCAATAATCTCCAATTAGGATAAACATCAAATTGGGAACACTCAACCTCTAACTGGAACACACTCCAATTAGGAATAATCTCCAACTAGGATGCACATTCATTTGGGAACACTCAACCTCAATAATCTCCAACTGGGATACATATACAATTGGGAACACTCAACCTCTAACTAGAACACACTCCAATTAGGAATACCTTAAACTCTATCTGGAAGAGACAATCAAATTGGAAAGACCCATATCTTGTGAGGAGAGGCTTTCCCTCCTCAAAGAGAGAGATGGAGAGCCTCACTGCAAAACCTCACTGTGAAACTCAAATAACACACTCTTCAATTGCACTCTCTTCAGCTCTATTTCACTCACAATACAACTACATATATATATAGGAAAAGAAAACCAGCCTCATAAATATAAAGAACCAAACACTAAATACTCATTGTCTTCCACAAATCTTCTCGAATTCTTCATACCTCTTATAATAACTCCATATCTTTACGATTCTCTATGTAGTTACATGTCTTCTCATATTAATCGTATGGTGAGAGACTTCAATAAATAGAAGCACATTCATTGTCTTCCGTAACCTTCCTTTTGGCTTTCGTAGCCCCCGCCATTGCTCTAGTTGGCATACTAGACTCATCTTGTATAATAAACAAACGGACATGAGCGGGCGAGGACGAACCCATCGCACCTCATGTTCTGCAATCATGCTTCGAAATTCTTCATTTGATACGACAGTGATCAAGCAATCAAGCTTCTCTCTAGGAAGTTGATTTTATAATAAAAAATTGTTACTCACAGCCCAAATGCTAACAACACGAGCGACAAGGTCTGTATATGAAGACTCATAATCAATCACAGCAAGCATTTTTTCTTCACCAATGTAGTATAATTCGTTGTCATGAGTCGTGATCCATCCAACAAAACTTCACAAAAGACAAATTTGCTCTCCATGTCCCTGTGGCAAAATTGGTAGATTGCTTGTGCTAAGTGAAGGCGACACATGGTCGACAAGGCAATCATCTGCCAATTCCACCTTATGAACTTTGGTTATGGCCACATCGGCCACCAAAGCAAACACATCTTCCTCATCCGATGCATCATAGAGTTTATTACAAACATGATCATACAATGCCATCACATTTACCGTTGTTTTGCTTTTGACTTTGAACTCGAGTAGGCTTTTATCAAAAGAATCTTGAATGATTTCCCTCAAATGATGGCATATTGTGGTGGGATGATCGACTCGTTGGTGAAAATGACTAGTTTCAAGCTTTTCGTCTTCTAGGTGAACGTGTCAATGGCATAATTTGACCTTTTATCAACACGAGTGCAAACCACTGTTTAGTATCCTTTAATTCAAACAAGTAGTCTTTAGGATCCTTCCATTATCGACGCGAATGCTTGCCCGAGGAAGATGCATTGCTCCATTCTTATTGTACCGTGATTTGTAGTGACAATCTTGCCCTCAATTGTTGTAGTCATTCATTGCGAACACACCAATGAAAACGTGTGCAGAGGCTCCCAATTGAGATTTCTAGATCCCTTCTACAACTAACCTTCATAAATGAAGATTTGATCAAACAACTCGAAAGTATCACATGTGGCTGAAGTGAGGAACCATGTCGCCGATTCGGTGTTTATTACACAAATGAGCAAGATTTCCTTCATATTTGGATTATCCCTCACTCGTGACGCGAGGGTATATAAATGTTGAATATAGACGTCAAATGACTTTGTTGATCCTTTCTTACATAGCTTCAAATGTTCGATCTTTATTAGAACTTCGATTGATTGAAAGTCTGTCGTAAATTGTTCAACTAATTTGTCCCATGATGAGATGGATCTTGGGGACGATTATTGAACTATTGCAAAGCATTTCCGGTCAATGATGATAGAAATTGTTGAAACTTGAAGTTATCATTCGAAGCAATGTTTCCGCACCCAATCTCAAAAATAGAAATATGATACATTGGATTCCTCATTCCATCAAACTTGGTTAATGATGATCTTTTGTACTTCAACACAACACTTATCATAAACTTCATCCGCAAGTGGTTGAAGACACTTGACCATGTCTGACCTGGTGATCTCTTTCTTCAACTTCTCGATTGATGCTTGTAGCATGGTGACAACTGCCTCTAGCTTTTCTTACTTCAGATCCTTCATGGAAGCTTCACATTTGGGCATAACGGTCGGTGGAAGAAGTGATGTTGGTATTGCTAGGGTTGGCTGTGTTAGGATCCGTCATCATACGATGAATGTGAGAAGACATGCAACTATATGGGAAATCATAAAGACATGGAGTTATTCTAAGAGGTACGAGGAATTTTAAGTAAATTTGTGGAAGACAAGAAGTATTTAGTGTTTGGTTGTTTGTATCTACGAGGTTGGTCGTATCTCGTGTATAATGTTTTGTATCCATTATCTATAAATATGTAGTTTTACATGTGTGATGAATGGAGTACAACTGAAGAGTGTGTTATTTGGTTTCACTGTGAGGTTTTGCAATGAAGCTCTCCCTTTCTCTCTTAGAGGAAGGAGAGCCTTTCGTCACAAGATATGGGTCTTCCCAATTAGATTGTCTCTTCTAATTAGAGTTTAAATGTATTCCTAATTGGAGTGTGTTCTAATCAGAGGTTGGCTGTTCTCAATTGAATGTGTATCCCGGTTAGAGATTATTAAGGTTGAGTGTTTCTAATTGGATGTGTGTGCCGATTATTTAATTATAGTGGAAGGTTTGTGGTTTCTATTCTATTTTGGAGGTTCCACGCTAAATTTTTGTGTGTCTTTTATCTTTTATCCTTTATTGGTTTGCTTTGTCAAAACACACAACATGGTGTTTGAGGATTTTGTGGGTTAAAGGCCCAGTAGGTTGAATTACTGTAAATGCGGAAGGCAGATTCTATGTGGGAATCGTGGGTGCGCTAACACCTGTTGCTGCTAGTGAGCGATGGAGTTAAGCCAATAATGGGGAATTGTGGCGTGACGTTCATTCGTTGACTTACCCAAGGATAATACCACTGAGGTATCATAAAAGGGAACAAAAGCTGATCGGGGTTATTACCTTGATTGCCGAGAAGCCAAAATGGAGAGCGGATTGTAACAACTTCCACATAGGCTTGTGTTGGTGTTGTGGCCAGAGCAGTGTCTGCAACTGCGTTAGGTGGCGACACTAAGGGAGTTGGAATTTGAGTGGTCGTGATGGGGTGCCTTCTTTGACGACGACTTGTTCCTCTCCCAATTCAGGACGTCCAATCATCATAGGATCACTCATCACCAAACTGACAGTATTTTGCACACCGTTCTCGAGCATTGTTTCAAACTATTGAATCTCTTCTTTACACCTCTGTGCATGCTCCCCACTTTGTTGGAAAAGGCTTTGATAATCCAAAGTAGGTAGATGGCTGACCATCTCCTCTTCTCAACAGACTTTCTTCCATTTGTTGTGGGGGATCTAAGTGCCAATTTGGTGAGATCATGCGGCGTTGACTCGCTTGAAAAAGATCCTTGCTTCACAACCATGATAATTCTTAAATACAGTCATTATTTCGTTACTATTCATGCACAATCTTTATACCTTAACATCATTTTCTCTATTAATTTTGCTAAGAAATAAGAATTTCTAAAAAAATGGACAAAATCTTAATTATTATAAAATTTAAGAATAATATTGAGTAAATATTGTCTTTTGGAGAGAGGTTTGTAATCTTGATTATGAACAAGTTGATGAATCCTAGTCATGTGCATTACATTATGAAGGAAGAAGAAGACTCACAAGTGAATGATAGTGACATTTGCACCAAATCCTATAAATTCTGATTTATTCTATTGTAATTATAATGTTTCCTGCAAAGACATGAACTTGCCAAACACAAATGGAAGTGATAATCAACTTTACATATTAATCCTAAAATTGACAATTCGTGGAAGCTTCCAAGTAGGAAATATTTCCGCACATATCAATCTTGCAACTCTACACAATTTTGCACTACTCCCCACCAATGAACAAATCTACCTAACCTAGGCAAACCCACAACTTTGAGCCAATGGTTGAGAACTTGATACACAAGTTAGAGTCAGTCCACACATATATGCAACCATCACTTGCACAACACTCCACACACTTTTGCAGTGAGAAAACTTCACGAAAGACATCGAGAAGGTTCTTAGAAAGTCACAGACTTTGAAGTTGTAATATATATATATATATATATATATATATATATATATATATACACATACATACATACATACATACATACATACATGCAAGAAAAGGATCTTCCTTTGTCACCCACATCTTCTTCTTCCAAACCTTGTACTCTTGAGTTCTTCATCGTTCTAACGTATAAGAAGGAGAAGCTCCAATTCACGAATTATATATATTAGTATATTAGACATTTTTTATTACCAGTTTTATACCCTTGTCTTGATTTCTTATTAGGATAGTTTATATTCTTTATTGTTTGTTGTTATCTTATTTTGTTAATTTTTGTTTTCATCACTTCATTAGTTAAGTTGCAAAGTCAATCACTTAGAGTAATAAGTAAGTCAAAGACATCAAATTCTCGTGGGAGTGATACTTACTTATTACTTTATTACTTATTCGATGTGTGCATTTGCATAATGCATTAAAACAGCAACAATATGTCATTCTTATTTTAAATAGCGCTGTTGTTTGCTCTCTCTAACGACACTGCTACCTTTATTGAGTTCCCAGTGGAGTCACCAGATATTTGTGCACTAAGTTGCACTATCGTAGATTATTTCAAACAATAAAGTAGGTTGCAACCAAGACACCCTTGTTGAATAAATGAGCAAAAATATGTAAACAAAATAAGTAAAAAGTTAATAGAAGATAATATAATCGTTTCATGCATGATTGAATCGCACAAGACAAGATTTTGATTTGAGAGTTTTTAAAAGTAAATGAGTAAAATAATTTTCTCTACTCTCTTTTTTTTTTCTTTTTTTTTTGCTTGTCTCTTTTTTTAATCGGATGGAACTCTATTTATAAGGGTAGAGCTTCATTAAAATTTTCATAATTATCTTGCCTAAAATGTTTAACCGTTCCTATTTTGAGAAACAAATCCCTTGATTTGATTTTATTCGTAGAGATCAAATCGACTAGGTCAAATTAAATCCTTTGTTCTGTGGAATGTAGTCGACAGAATTGAAGTGTTCGTCTATGACTTTTACTTGTCCATTTAACTCCATGTTTGGTTCATAGATGAGATGTAAAATTTCATCATAAAGAAATCTCTTTTATTTGTATTTTTTATAAAATGGGAGCTGATTTTACCACAAAATATTTTAAAAAATAGTCAACTTGTTACTAGAAAGTCAATAATTTTGACATGAATTATCATTTATAGAATTTATAAAAAAATTCATTATATTATGTTAATTAAATGAAACCTTAAAAAAGGTAATATTTCACTATTTGTATAGCTACTTCATGTGGTACACTTAGGCTTTGTTTGGTTAGCAAGAAAAAAATCTAAATGAAATGAAAATTTTACATGGTCAATTGATTTAAATTTGTATATATATATATATATATATATATATATATATATAATATGTTTTTGAAAATATTAATAATTTCACAATGTGTTTTGTGTTCAAAATAATCATGATTACCTTATGTGGGGAAATTTTTTCCTTTTTTTATCTAAATAGATAAGAAAAATATGAAAAAAAATTTCTCATTGGAAAGAGTACAGGTAATCATTATTATTTTATGCTTTTTTCGATGTAATCTAATTTAATTTATATATAAAATAATTAACTTGATAAAAGTTTTTATAAGAAACTATATTAAATATAGTTACTTTTGGGGAGGTTGATTATTTGAAATGTTAATGTCATTTATGTTCATTTCATGCTACCCCTTAATAAATCTTAGATTCGAACATATTTATATTTTGGTGGGGGTGAAAATCAAACTCACTTGCATATATGTCATTAGATAATAACACTCAATTAAAAACTAATCATTAATTTTTTGTTAAGTCACAAAAAATATTTTTAAGGTATAAGTCATAATTGCAAAAATCGGAATCGGAATCAGTTTTAGAGGGAGTCATTGAATTGGATGTTCAGTTGAATCGATCTAAATCGATCATATACAATAATTTAACAATTCATAATATAAATATATAAAAGTTACATATTGATGTCATTTTGATACTATTATGTGTATTATATTTGATGATATTTTTTTCATTTTTTAAATTTTTTTTGAATTATTTAGAATTAGTTATTATTTTTTACTTAGTTAGAGTCGAGTAAAATTTTATTTACGAGAATACCACCAACTATATTTCTTTCTCCTGATTCACTCCCCCCAACATGCCTCGCTCCTTCACCCCCACCACCACCGCCCCTCCCCCAGTCGGCCCTACCTTGTCCCCTCCCCCTACGCACCCTGCGCAGCCCCCCAACCCCCC
>JAVDBV010050856.1:0-10245 GCA_032619315.1 Piper longum
TGACTTGTGGTTCAAAAGGTACTGAAGGCGACTGCCTGAGAGTACTCGGCCTTCGGCTCAAGGCCAGGAGTAATATGGAGGACGTAGAGGGCTGAGATGAACGAGAATGATATTTGATGCAAGACGCAATAGATGAGATGATTAAGGAACAGTTCGGTCGCCGGTAGCATTTCCGGGTCGGTTCAAGGGTGAACCGAGTCGGGGTGTTACAGTGGTGTTAGGTTATCTATTTTATTTCATTCTTAATGCTATCATTAGACCAGCCATCTATTATTAGATCTAGAGATTTGATCTTGTTTAGAGATAAAAAGATTAAATTTGTTATTGAATAAAATAATATTTACTCATCTGTTTTGAGAGATTCACATGTTAAATAGAGATATACTTATATGTCTTTGGTAACTATTAAAGGAAAAACTTAAAGTATCATTTTCCATAAACAATTTCATAAAGATATAGAAGTTAGGTGCGAGCAATAATTTGATGGTGAATTGAGGGATTTTTATAAATAATTAATTTCCGTGGTTAATGATCCAAATGTATAATTCATAAGTAGAAGTTATAACATTTATCATAAAGAGCACTAGGTGAAATTGAATATCCTAGATTTGTCGTCTTAGAGTTAATATATAATTTAAATAATGCATGTTAGATTAATTTAATCTTAATTCATAATTAAATTACACTTTGAATTTGCTTTTATTTAAGCAATTAATTAAATTAGTTTTGGTAATTGAGAATTTCTACTATTAATTTCTTGTAGGACGATACTTTTTTATCACTTTTATTACTTGATTCGGTACATGCCCTTGCGTTATAATTTTTACATCAAGTTTTTGACGTCGTTGCGAGAGAATTCAACTAAAATTTGATTTTATCAAAAGTAGTTTGGTTGCTTGCTTAAATTCTTCATCTCTTTTAAAGTTTTTTTCTTTATTATTTAATTAGGTGTTGCGTAGTGCATGTAAGGAGAAAGTACTCAGGATCTAGAGCCATATAACCTAGAGATCGAGAGAACTTGTCAATGACTACGCTAAGAAGCTAGAGTTTGAGAGTAATGGAGGCAGGGTAGAGGAATAATAATCTTTCACCGGCCAATGACAATGACACAAACGCTCTGGAAGAGTTTTCTCTTGTTGTTTTAGACGGATTACATTTAAGCATTTTCAGGACACCGATTAAAGCAAATAGCTTTGCGTGGAAACCAATGATGTTCCAAATGCTGAAAACTGTGGGACAATTCACAGGACTGGCACATGAAGATCCTCATACTCACTTGCTCAACTTTATTGCTACTTGTGATTTATTTAAAATGAATCATGTGTCTGAGGACGCTATCCAGCTTCGATTATTTCTATATTTTTTAGCCGAAAATACAAGATTATGGTTGAATTCACATGCACCTAATTATATCACCACTTAGGATGAGTTAGTGAAAATATTTTTGGTTAAATACTTTCCACTATTTAAAATTATTAATTTTCATAATGGTATAACTTCTTTTGTGTTGTTGGGTAACGAATGGCTTTATGATGCATGAGAGAGGTTCAAGGATTTACTAAAGAAGTGTCCATACCATAGAATTTCCCCATGGGTTCAAATTTAAACATTTTACAACGGACTCCATGGACAAACTAAATCCATTTTAGATGTTGCTACCACTGGACCCCTCATGCTGCTTCCATTTTACTAAATGCGAGTAAATATCAACACATACACAAATAAAAAAACAATCAAATAAATAAATAAATAATTCAATAAATAAATAATTTAATAAATAAATAAATAGATAATAATGATTAATATCATGAATAATAACAATATAATTATCAACATATTAATATACAACTAAACAGGAATAAATAATAACACGTGTGCAAGCAATAGATAATAATTAATTAATTAATTAAAGTAGATAAGATAAACATGAATAAGAATAATGTAAATAAATAAATACATCGTCGATAATAATAAATAATCATATGAGCGTTCCTCACGTACAACATTTGTTTAAATAATAAAAAATAAATAATAATGATAATAATAATGATAATAATAATAATAAATAAATAAATAAATAAATAAAAATAATCATATTATCAAAGTAAGCTAAATAATGTAAATATGTATCTAAGCTAATGTAAAGAGTCTTGAATTACCGAAAACGAACAAAATGAGCTGGCGAGGCTGGCCTCAAAATGTTGGTCAAGTGGGAAACGTGTCTGAGGTAATGGTTGATTGTATCCAACTGGTGACTAGCCATTAAATGGCTAAAATAAGATAAAAACGTTGACTGGAGTGATGATGTCACCGATGACATCATGACCATGACGTCCTCACCGATTACAAGGACAACCCAAATCTAATGTTTTGAAAAAAAAAATGCCGTCGATGGATGTGTTGGCCACGAGTGGCCCGCTGTTGGCCACATTTGGCCACCCACCAACTAAATCTGGCCGGCGGGCAGTCGGACATGGCCGGCTGTGGTAGGATCAGGCTGCGCGGCCAAGATCGAGCAGTTTCTTTTTTTTTTTTCTTGTGGCGGGTGGATATGGCCGGTGGCGGCTAGATCCGACCACAACAGGAAAAAAAAAAGTCTCTCAATACCACCACCCCACCGCAGATGGGCTCCCCCTCAACCCCGGGCAGTCTGCAGTAGGGGAGCGAGGAGGAAGGGCTCCCGCCCCCCGCGACAGGGTGCTGGCCGTAGGGGGCGGCAGCCGCAGCGGGTTGGCGATGTGGCGGGGTTGTGATGGAGCCGATGGCATTTTCAATTTTTTTTTAACAATAGATCTGGGACGTCCTTGTAATTGGATGGTTGAGATCAAATTTTAATATTTTTTTGAATGGATTAGATTTGGACCGTCCTAATCGGACGGCCCAAAACAGAACTCGGGGCAGAAAATTTTTTTTGCCCCGGGTTCACACTCAGTTACCCATATATATATGTATATATGTACGGGTAAAGTGACTATGAGCCCGAGACAGAAAAAAATTTCTCCCCTGAGCTCACATTAGGACTGTTTGATTACAAGGACGGTCAAGATTTAATGTTCTAAGAAAAAAAAAAACTCATCCGCTAGAGATGCCATCCCGCCGCCACCGCCACTGCCACCGCCACCGCCACCGCCACCGCCCGACTGCACTACACCCTGACCCAGCCTCGACCTACCCCAGCCCGCCTAGGTAGCCCCTCCCCCGCCACGGTCACCCCCTCACCGCCACTATCACCCCACCTCGTCATGGCCCTCGTGGCGGGGCGGGCGCCAACCGCATGGCTCGATGTGGCCATGGATGGCCATGTCTAGCCGCTTTGCGGCCAATTTGGTCAGTGGCGGCAGGATGTGACCAGCGGTGGGCTGCCCGTGCCTGACACGGCCGCTTGGCATTTTTTTAAAAAAAAGATTTGGGCCGTCCTTCCAATCGAACGACCCAGATTAAAGTTGATTTTCTTTTTTTTAATAACAACACATCTGGGCCGTCCTTGTAATCGGGTGCCCAAATGTGAGCACAGGGCAGAAAATTTTTTCTGCCCCTATCTCACCTCTGCGGCTATATATATATATATATATATGTAAAGCTTGGATCGACGCTGATAAAAGTCGAAACTAACTCCAAGCATAAAAGTGACTTTATGGATGGAAATCGAAGTAAAAAAGTTAAATGAGTCTTAAAACCCCGAACTCAATAGGATAAAAATCTTAAACTAAAATCAAATTGGCCCACATGGGTAATTTGATTGGCCAAAATTTTATGATATATGCAAAGAGATGCCTTAAAAAGGCCAAACGGATATTAAACACTGCAACAACCTAGATCTAACCATATACTTGGCTAACACAAGAAAACAAATCTATATACCTCGAGTATACGTTGAAACTCAAGTTTTGATGTACCAAAACTAAAACTATTATTAGTATATCAGGCTTACTTAACTCCATAATATACTCATACGATCATCTAGGCCCTATGCTCACGGTCTGAAAGCTGAACTGATTCGATACGAGTCGAAACTAAGCCGAACTAAACAAAGCAACAAACAGATAAAACCCTAACCCGAAGGTAGGGTTTTACATTTTAAGGCTGCCAAAATCTGGTCGTCCTAGTTAGCTAGTGGCCATATTTGGTAACTAGTTTGTGTCCCATCCCACAATTGCCAAATCTAGAAGGCTGCCAAAATCAAGCCGCCCTAGCTGTAGCTAGATCTGGCTCCCCCAACTAAGTGGCAGTTAGATTTAGTCGTCCTTGGCCAAATGTTGGTCAAATTTGTTGTCCAATTATTTTTTTAAAAAAATTGATTTTATTATTAAACTTAATCCCAAAGACAAGGTAGTTAAGTTATTAAAAAAAACTTTAAAATCATAAATAAAATATAAGACACCTTTGAATCATAAATTGTATATTTAAGTACCCTTTAATTGCGGATTCTTCCAATAAATTATCAAAGAGATACTTTATTGGAGATCTCTCTCTCTCTTTCGGGTGATATCCGATAAAAATAAAAAAATGTTTACGCAGGGTTTCCTGCTTAAGCCGTCCACATAAGGTCAAAATAATAGGTTTCAGTGGCGTTTAATATTTGAACACAAGCATGACAAATTTTTTGTGAAAAACATGTTCATCACATAAATGGCACTTATATTCCAAGTGATTACAATACTTTTTTTTTGTGTTTATAAAGACTTGGGTGCTTTCTTGCCCTCCCAAGACTTCCCTTTTGGAGAAAGAGTTTTAGGACAAAATCTCTACTTTCTTTTGATAACCTTCTTGTTGGGGGGGATAACTTAAACGATGGAATGTGTCATGTGTCGTGAAGGGCCTGAAAATATATCCCATCTCCTATTTTGCTGCTCGATTCCTTGTCCAGGGGAGTACAACACTTTGAAGATACTATTCTTTCTACTCAACTATTCCTTTTTAGAGGACATATTGTTGAGAAAATAGACACTTCAGCGGAAACAACCCAGAAAATATTTCCCCTCAAGATGAAATGAAAACAAATATAAGATGGATAGGAGACACAAGGAAAAAAAATGGATAGACACTTTTCTCCCAATTTAAAGAAAAGAAAACCAACCTACTCGAACAACTTTAATTAAGAAATCTTTTACAATCTAAGTATCGAAAAAAAAACTCTCATAATCCCAAATCAGACCAATAACTAGATCTGAAAATATAATTCTTGAGAATACAAATATATAAAAAATTTAGAAAACTAACATACACCTTAATTGAAAATTGGATAACCTCACACCCTAGATGACGACCCCTACTTTAACTTGAGACGATAAATACTTCTCAAAACTCTTTTTATATGAGCCAAATGTGCTTAAAAGCTCTCCAGAGGATGTTATTTAGTTCTAACATCAGAATTCTCCTTTATATAAAAAAATATGAATAGAATTCTAGAGGCCAACCCATTAAACTTCTATAGCAAAAGACGAAATCACACATTGGTATACCAAATCTCAATGCGAATGGGTGAGGGAAACTCAACACATATCATGAATGCAATCATCTTCAAACGTCTTCTCTTTTGTTTCAAAATAAAAAAACATCACTGCTTAGAGGAGTTATAGAGATATGCATAAATGGATTGATTTGGGGTCGAGCAGCCATAATCAGCGTCTCCTCTCTTCTAAGAAGAATTAGTCCTGGATGGATTACAGCTCATAAAATGAATCTCAAGTTTTTTCAAGCAGATCCCTTTCTTCCCGCTGATTCCTCTCTTTCAAATGATCTAATGAATGATACTTCATTTTATATAGTTTCGTTTTGTTTGGCGAATTCGAACCGTCTCAGATTACAACTATGAAATAAAACATCGTGTAATCCACCATCTCAGATTACTGACTGTGGACTATGTGGCAAAAATATTGAAGAGACAGCTGAACTTTGATGCGGTGGCCCATGGTCAAGAAGGTGATAGGGAGAGCACTCTAACGTCTCCATTTTTTTTTACCCCGTAAGCAGCCAGTCTACATGTACTCTCAGCTAACCAAGGAACAGTTAAGCGTTGTCCGTTTGATTTTAAACTCTAGTGCGATAGAGCTTTCCACGACAAGAGAAGTAAAATAAACATAGTTTTCCAAACAAATTTTCACGAACCAACCCAACTTAATTGGTTGTCTTCGGACAAAAAAAGCAAGCAAACTGTTGTTCTTGTCTTGAAACTTGACGGGACAAGTTCATTTAAACTTATTGCCGCATAAATTTCTCACGTAGTTCTCGACAATCACAGGCATTCCAGAGAAGAACCATTTGACCTTACAGGTCCCAAGCAAAGATCGGTTAAGCTATTTCACTGCATCGACATATCATACCAACCCCACAAAACATTGCTAAATCTTAAAAACAACAATCTCCAAATTCTACCATAAGCATATCATCCTGATCCAAACATATATATAGCAGCGCAGCGACAGAAAAAGAACATCGCCAAGAACCATTTACACAATTCCCGGCAAAGTCTAGTATGCTCATCTCTTGATTAACAAGCTCCCAGCTAGAACAATAAAAAATGGAAGATGATCAGTACTTCACTCTCCCATCCCCCTCCGTGATCACATCCTTGAACGCCCCGCCGCTGGGGATCATCGGCAAAACATGCTCTTGGTGAGGCACAATCACGTCCAACAGGTAAGGCCCCGGCGTATCCAACATCTTCTTGATCGCACCTTCCACCTCGCCGGCTCTTGTGATCCTCGCCGCCGGTATATCACAAGCCTCTGCAAACTTCAAGAAGTCCGGGAAGATCTGCGACTCCTTCTCTGGGTTGCCCAGGTAGGTATGAGCCCGGTTGGCCTTGTAGAACCGGTCCTCCCACTGCACCACCATGCCCAGATGCTGGTTGTTCAACACCATTATCTTCACCGGCAGGTTCTCCACCCGGATTGTGGCCAGCTCCTGGACGTTCATGATGAAGCTCCCGTCGCCGTCGATGTCGACGACGACGGCTCCTGGGGCAGCGACGGCAGCGCCGATGGCCGCCGGCAGGCCGAACCCCATCGCCCCGAGGCCGCCCGAGGTCGCCCACTGCCGGGGGGCCTTGTAGCCGTACCACTGCGCCGCCCACATTTGGTGCTGCCCGACGCCGGTGGTGATGATTGCTTCGCCGTTCGTCAACTCGTCGAGCACCTTGATTGCGTACTGGGGTGGGATGGCGTCGCCGAAGGTCTTGTAACTCAGTGGGTGCTTCTTCTTCTGCTCCTCGAGTTCGTCCCTCCACGCCGAGAAATCGGGCTGCTGGCCGGTCGATTGGATCCTCTCCTCGAGCATGAGGTTGATCCTCCACAGCGCGGTTTTGAGGTCGGCACAGATGGAGACGTGGGGCTGCTTGTTCTTCCCGATCTCGGCGGGGTCGATGTCGATGTGAACGATCTTGGCCCGGCTCGCAAAGGCCTCGACTTTGCCCGTCACCCTGTCGTCGAAGCGGACGCCGAAGGCAAGGAGGAGGTCAGCGCCGTCGACGGCGTAGTTGGCGTACACGGTGCCGTGCATCCCGAGCATTTGCAGGGAGAGCGGGTCGGAGCTGGGGAAGGAGCCGAGGCCCATCAGCGTGCTGGCCACCGGCACCCCCGTCAGCTCCACGAACCGGCGGAGCTCGGCGGTTGAGCTCAGGCAGCCGCCGCCGACGTAGAGTACCGGCCTCCTCGAATCGAAGAGGAAGCGGAGGATCTGCTCCAACTGGGTGGGCTCGGGCGGCTTGGGGAGTCGGGAAAGGTAGCCGTGGACCTTCATGGGTTGGTCCCAGTCGGGGACGGCGAGCTGTTGCTGGATGTCCTTGGGGACGTCGATGAGGACGGGGCCGGGCCGGCCGGAGGAGGCGAGAAAGAAGGCCTCCCGGACGACGCGGGGGATGTCGTCAACGTCGAGGACGAGGTAGTTGTGCTTGGTGACGGAGCGGGTGACCTCGACGATGGGCGTCTCCTGGAAAGCGTCGGTGCCGATCATGCGGCGGGGGACCTGGCCGGTGATGGCCACGAGCGGGACGCTGTCGAGGAGGGCATCGGCGAGACCGGAAACGAGGTTGGTGGCGCCGGGCCCGGAGGTGGCGATGCACACGCCGGGGCGGCCGGAGATGCGGGCGTAGCCCTCGGCGGCGAAGATTTCGCCCTGCTCGTGCCGGCAGAGGACGTTGCGGATGGCGGCAGAGCGGGTGAGGGCCTGGTGGATCTCCATCGACGCGCCGCCGGGATAGGCGAAGACGTCGATCACCCCCTCCCGCTCCAGCGCCTCCACCAGCACGTCCGCCCCCTTACGCGGCTCATCGGGGCCGAAACGCGACGCGAACAAATCGTTGTCGTAGCTGTCATGGGGATCACGAGCGGTGGTTGCGGGCTTGGACGAGTCGAGGAGGGCGGCGGAGACGGAGAAAGGCTTGGCGGCGCGTCGGGGTACGGGTTTGGGGAAGGGGAAGGCGCCCTTGTTATTCGTGTTCCTGGCGGCGGCGGCGGCGGTGGCGGTGGTGAGGAAGATGGAGGAGGGTCCGGCGGCGGCCGCCATGGGAGTTACACTTAACGAGCGATATGCGATGGATTTGGGGTGTGAGGTTGAGACGTTACGAGAGAGAGAGAGACGCGGCGTTGTTATTCCATGGGCTAAGCCCTAATGTGAATCTACGTTAGTTTGACGAGTTTTTTAACATAACTTTTATACGATTTATTATCTAATTTAAAATGTACTATAAACTCTTTAATCATATTATAATTTAAACTTATTAAAAAATATATAATTTTATTTATAATATAAAATACGATCCATATTATTAATTTATTTGAATAATATAAATTAGATCGAATTTCACTACCCCTGAGTGTGTCGCGTGTGTATTGTGTACAACATAATACTTTCCCAACAACATCCATATTATTTGCCTTTTACATTTTTTTTTTGTTTTCTTCCATTGGACTAGTTTTAGTTGTCGAGAGTTATTTTGGACTGATTTTAACCGCTAATGTTGACTAACCTTGGCTGCGGTTGGGCCGTCTAAGGGTTTCTTAATTTTTGTATACTATAGTAATAGTGTATATATGTATGTATGTCATACCCTTAAACCTCCTCGATCCTCTAATTTCCACATACCCTAATCTAGTTAAGACTAGCATTAGAATAATAATAATAATAGTTGTATAAATCTTAAAATACTAATAATATAAAGATTTAAGATGAATTTATTTTTATTTTACAATGAAAACCCCTAGTGTAGTCTTTTCCAGAAATTCTGGTGCATGTGGTGCCTCATTCTCTACTCAACCGGCCCAAAGTTCATCTATTTTAAATCTCATAAAGGTGCTTCGATAGGTTATTATCATTCACTTTAGTTTCTGTAAACATTTTAAATGGTTATTAATTAATCAATTAATGTTTAAATCCTATAAAATTAAAATTATTGTATGTTGAAGGCCCAGATTTTGTGGGATTTGGATGGGCAGAGAACAAAGCCTTGTAGACACCAGATTTTCTCTCTTGCATTGTATCAAAGTAGTTAATTTATCGACTTTCACGCAAGGAAAGCACACTTGGGACAAAGCCCAGAGAGGGCATGTATCTGAGCATCTCCTTCTAAAAGGCGAGGTCCATTATGGATAATAATGTCGTGTCTTATTCACTGTACGGACAACCCCAGTAAGGGGATAGATGTACAACTCATGTAATATGATGTATGAGATTCAAAATCACTGTTATTGGTGGCAATTCAAATGATTAAAATTTTAAATCTTATTTGGTTGTTGGTTATTTGAGGATATAGTCCACACTTACACGCAGTCACCCATGTAAAACCTAGTCTATCGGCCCAGTATTTTATGTGTGGTTTGTCGCTGGTTTGATTCAACTAGTATGCGGTTGACTAGTTTGATTGACTTAGTATTGGGCATGGTTGCATGAATCGGAATCTGAATCGGAATCGGAATCGGAATCGGAATCGGAATCGGTCCGAATCGGTTTTAAAAAAAAAAATATTGACAATTTATAATATAAATATATAAAAATCATATATTGATGTTATTTTGATATTATTATGTGTATTATAGTTTATTATATTTTTAATATTTTTTTGGATTTTTTTAAAATTATTTTGAATTAATTATTATTTTATATTCGAGTCGGACTCGAGTCAATTTTTAATTACGAGAATGCCACCCTCTCCCTCCCCTCCACTCCGTCACTGCATAAATTCCCATTTTACCCATTCATAAATAATTTATTTAATATAAAATTAAGGGTATTTTCGTAATATAAGGG